>JBBPFP010000068.1:6300454-6317475 GCA_037974795.1 Kaempferia galanga
GAGGCCTTTTGGGTAGAGCCCAAGAGCAAAACCATGAGGGCTTAGGCCCAAAGTGGACAATATCATGCCATTGTGGAGATATCTAAAACTCTTTTGGACCCAACAACTTCATAATCGTCGATCAAGGAATCTGACTTGGGTTCATCCATCTTTGCTTTTAAGGTAATGTTCTATATTGGTTCTTTTCTTAATTCTTCACATTGAGTTTCGTGAAGCTATAAAGTATAAAATAAACTTTTCAAAGTACTTACCTCTAGATCTTTTGATATATAGTAGGAGTTAATTACTGTTGACCAATCCGGAGTTCTTGGAAAAGCGTTTAATATGTACCTTAGTGAATCTTGGTTCGCTACCATTTCTCCAAAATTCATGAGTCTAATAATCAGTTCTTTCAATTGGGAGTGCAGGTGTGTGATAGACTAGTCTTTTTCTATTCGAAAATTGAGGAGTTGGCTTCATAGTAGATCTCACCTTACTAGTTTTGCCTCCGAAGTGCCTTCGTGCATCTCTAGGAATAGAAATTCATACACATATTAATCCCAGAGATCATTTGCAGAAGTGTAGATATTGATCCTATTGACTTCTTGAGGTGAAAGTACATTTAAGAGGTGGAATTCGGGTTTGATATTTGCTACGGCGTCGGCTTGCTCTTTCTTTGTCCAAAGGTGTTCCATCTTCACCCCGTTTTGATCTCTCGGGCTACATAACCATATTTCATAGTTAAAAGAACTTCATAGTTAGTTCTAAAAAATACCTCCATCTTGCGCTTGCAGATGGTGAATTCTCCCTCGAACTTTGGTGGATGGATATTCATTCCGGCTATTGGATTCTTTGCTTCAATTAGCGATTAGTTCTTCTGAGGCGGTTGGGCTCTGATACCACTTGTTGGAACGTGTAGACCCGATTAGCACGGAGGTCGATTTTAATCTTGTAATTCAAAATAAAACCTTTCTCAAGCATAATTATACTTAAACTAAACACAAATGATAATTAATAAACTAAAACAAAAAGATACGAGACACACAAGAATTACTTGGATCGCGATTAGAGGATTGCTACTCCACGGCAGTTGAACCGCTACTAAGAATCTCCATCCTCGGAGGCGGAGAAGCCTCGTACATATCTTTAAAGGACAGAACTTTGAAAGCATGAATACTAGAAGATTATAGGTGATTGGAATATATATAACTGAAAAATCAGAGCTCTATTTATAGCTTCGGTAAAGTTTATCTTCGTAGGCATTTGGGGTGCTCGAACCATTCGGTTGACTTCTTGTGCTCCTAAGCTCCTGCACACTTAGATACAAGGGTTAGCAAACCATAGGACCTAACCAAACTTGGTTGGTCACATCAAAAATACCCTAGAAACTAATACATGCATCCGAATAAAGAGAAGAAAGGAGAAGAAAGAGAAAATTGGTTGCATGTATGAATAAGGAAAGAGAAGAGAAATTGTATACATAAGAGAGAGGAAAGTTAGGAGAGCAATGATTGACCATTAAAATGGAAATAGTGATAAATTGAGTGTCCTTTGATAAATAATAAAGTATAATACATATTTTGGTTGATTTATAAATTTGAGTGCGTTTTTTTGGTCAATTATCCTAGGATTTATCTTGGTTGTGCAATTCATAAGTAATATTTTATTACAAGTGTTACACGTCTCAATTCTTTGCTTAAAAATCAAATCAAAAAGGGGTAAACATTTGAAGTAGTTTTTTATTTTTTATTTTAATTTTCTCTTACATTTTATTTTGTACTCAATTGATTTTTTTTCCCCTGTTCTCAAATTTTTTTTAAATTTCTATGTTTTTCAAAATTCTCTTAAAATTTTCTAACTCTTTTAAAATTATAATTTTTTAAAGATTTCTCTAACTTTTTCAAAATTCTCTTAAAATTTTTTATTTTCAAAATTCTCCTAAAATTATCTATCTCCTTTTAAAACCTTTTTAAAGAAATTATCTTTTAAACTTTCTTAATTTCTTTTAAAATTTTTTCCTTATATTTTTTTTAACAAATTTTTTTCATAATTTCTCTTTTGTTTTCAAAGATTTCTAAATTTTTATAACATTTTCAAAAACAACATTCAAGGGGATCCATACATGTCGATTGAACTAGAGGATTCACTAAAATTCTGAAGCCAAGATTAGACAGTCCGGCAACTATCAGAACCTAAATTTTCATATTATTATCTTTTCTATGTTAATCCTTATTCTGTAGGATCGGTATACTGATAGGTTGGATCGGTAGACTGAATGGGTTAGGTGGACCGATCTACAAGATTGATAGAGCCCATGTGTCAGCCAAGTCTTTTAATGTGTTGACGTGGAATCCGTCATGGTTATTTCGGATTGCTGACATGGCATGGGATAAGGGCTAACTAGCTGACATGACGAAGAGATAAGAGTTGACTAGTTGACATTGCAAAAAGACCGATCAAGGATAAGGACCAAGTTGTTGATGTGGTAGAACACTCTCATCAATAAGCTGATGTGGCAGAATGGGAGTGGCCAAGGTTAGATCGGTAGACTGATCTTAAGGATTTGGATCCCGATTCTACACTGATTGGTAACCGATCAAGTAGATCAATATTAAGTCCTATAAAAGAAGGCCTCGGACGAGGCTTGTAGCATCACTTTCAAGAGCTCCAACTCTCATCACGCTCCAAAAAAGTTCCAACACCGAACTACTAATCCAATAACTATCAACTTCAAATCTTCATGTTGTTGGTATACTTGTATTAATTTACTTATTGTCTTTCATACTTTCTTTTGAGTTAGGATAGTAAATGTGTTACCGTTCCTCTCTCTTTGGAGAAAGAGGATACTAGTGGTCAACGACTGTCGTGCTATGAACTAAGTGAAAAAAAAAAAAAAAATAGTGCATTTGTGTGTGCTTGGTTTTGTTTAGTTTATTTCTACTGCAATCTTTGAAAAGATAAAAGATTGTTTTCGAAAAATAAGAGTTAGCAACACTCGTTATTCACCCTCCCCTCTAGCGCACTTGGTGCAGCTCTGGTTTAGAGAAAAATCAACACAGCACTCGAGCTGAGAGAGAATCGAGGTTTAGGGTTTACATGCATCCGAATCAATTTTTTTAAAATTGTAACTTGGATTCTTTGGAAACCATTTGAAAACAAAGAAGCAATGAATCAATTGTTGACAGGAGGGGCATAATGAGAATGAGATGCACCCTTTGTGAAGAAGAAAAAAAATTAGATGCACCATTTAAGCATTCAGAAATTTTAGATGTTATGCTCCTTCTGATAATTATCATTTATAATTTGATCTAAACCTTAGCCACTACATCACTCTTACGTTCATTCTTTTTCACTGATCACCATTACAAGTGCACTAACAAAGTATCTTTAATATAATTTTTTGTTCACGTCTAACGTCTTTTACATCAATCTATCCTTGCATCTGTTTATTTTCAGGCAACTCCAATACACATAGTTAACATCCCAAGTAGTTATTTTCCACATTACACGGTTCAAAATCCAAAGAATTAGATGGCAGACATGAAATACAAAACAATAGCAAATTTGAATTCGATAAGCATACACTTTTTTTTTGTTGTTGTAATAGTGACAACCAAAATAAATTGAAAAATGTTAAGACTCATCAAAATGTGCATCCTTGCATATACAACGGAAATATACTGCTTTAATAATTAATTGCTTCGCATTTCATATATTAATTTACGATTAATAGTTTCTTCCATTAGGTCACATTATAAAACTTAAGACGATTAGCTTGCCTCAGAAACCATACTTGCTGAGTTTTGATGGTAGCTTAAAAAAAAAAAATACTACAATAGTAGAGATACGAGAACTCAAGGCACTCAAAAATTTAATTAACACGCAGCTGATCTTGCACATTCTTACAATCATTTGGCAGGAAAGAACCCTATCTCGTTAACCAACAAATTCCAATAGGAAAACATAACAAGACTGATCAAGATGCCAAGCATGGAGAAAGTTGGCTTGGCTACTGACCTTCCATAATCAAACATTACTTCTTCCCACCCCCAGATACATTGAACTTGAAGAAAATTATGTCCCCATCCTGAACAACATAGGTCTTTCCTTCCTGCCTATATTTGCCAGCAGCCTGAAATGAAGTAAGAAAAAAGTTGACATAGCGAACACACGTATACATTTCTTGTTAGTTGCAGAGAATAATTTTCCATAGGAACTACACTCTGCACCCATCTACCCATTGTTTCTAGTTGCAGAAATGTCTATCAGAAAGCAATAATTAAGGTGATGTAGATGCAATAAACTGCAGGATATGTTTTGTACCTTAACCGCTGCTTCATTTCCAAGTTCCTTAAGATCCTCAAACTTCATAACCTGAATATAGAATAGTGGACTAGTAAACAAAATGGCTAAAAACAGAAACTGGCTTGGGAAAAGAATTAGTATGATATTAACATACCTCAGCACAAATGAAACCTCTTTCAAAATCTGAGTGAATAGCACCTGCTGCTTGAGGGGCTTTTGTCTGCCGTCTGATCTGCCAACACTTCACCTGTGTAATTGTCAAGTATCCATCATATATGCAAGTAAATTAATCTTTGTCCAACAGCAAGCTACTAGCCAGGACTACTACCTCATCAGGCCCAGCTGTGAAAAAGTAAATGAGATTGATTGCAGCAAATCCAGTCTTTATGATTTTTGTTAAGGCACTGTAAAGAAGCAATTAAAAAGTTAATATATATAGTTTGGCAACATCTGTTTCATGGTGGTGTGTTATGCATGTATTCAGTGACAGAAATGGCATAGAGAGATCTTGAAAAATAGGAATACATGAGCACAAAAATCATGAGATCAAAAACACCATACAACTCTTGAGAAGAAAGTAAATGTGAAATTGTCCATGGTATTAAATAAAACCTCAAAAATAAAAAAAGATTACAGTGACAAAATTTGAGATGGTAATTCCTGTTGAGAACATCATTTTTTGATACTTCAAAGAAATAAAATGAAGTAAAGAAAATAGCACGTAGCCAAATGGCCAGAATAAACATCAGATATTACAGAAAAAACAAACCAGATGTGGTTTCACACACACCAGGACCTTCACAAATCAGAAACATGTTTTAAAGATACCCTCATGTAAGTAATAAGACTGAATGCCAACAGACATTTGTAGATGACAAACATAAAGAAACAAGTATTCAAAATTTTATTAAGTTCTTTAAAATGTATATGTATACTAAAATCAATTGTTACAAGGAAAACACATTCATTGCATTTGATATTCTCAGTTATAACTCAATACATACTACAAATCATGATCGACACATACACAGTACAAGTAGTGAGAGTGAGACCATTAGATTAAAGGCAAAGCAACATCCAACCACTTCTTCAGCTATTAGCACTGAATCTCACTAAAATAGGTCCATAATACGTCAATATTCACTTTAGATGATATGCAAAATGCAGAGTAATTGACCTTTGTAATTTGTTTTCCTCACAGTATTTAGCAGCTTCATCCTCTGGCATATCTGCCAAATTCTTTTCCAAGATGCAGCTGAAGGGGATAATAGGCTCGCCACCATGCTCCTGAACCCTAAACAGTTTGAAATGAAAACTTATAATAGATTGATTAAAGGGCATTTGACTTTTTTCAGACATGCAATATGCAATACGCATGTCCCATGGTAAGTTGTCAATTGAACATTGAACTTCCGGCAATATATCCCTAAAGAAGAAGAATAAGGTTTGAACTTATGATCTCTGAATCATATACCAAAAATCAGAAGAATGATGTGAAGTGAAGGGCTGAAGGCAAATAAAAATGACAGCTACAGAAACTATATTAGGTGTTCTGAAATTATGAGATCTACCAGGCATGTATCTTTGGCAAGAACTTGTTCTTCTTCCTTTGGTAGTCCTTCTCATTCATGTTGACCTGCAATTTGATGAATATGGAACAACAATTAGCTGAGAGTTAAATGATGATGGACATCAATATTGTTGTGCTATTAAATTCTTGTAGATATACCAGTAATTGGCATCTTTAGAAGTGCTCCAAGGATTATTCATAAACAATGGTGTCTATATTACACCAGTTCAGTCTGTAGGGAGGGAATATCTTGAATTCTTGCATACAGAATTAGGAAAGGAATTTTAACACTTCAAAAGATTAAAATCTAGGGACCTAAGTGTGAACACTAGGATCTACTTGTAAATGTGGTCTAAATACCATATAATACACAAGGTGTGATACAAAGTGAAATTTTTACATTGACAAATAATAAAAAAAGGTGGAGGAGGCTAGGGGGGAAGATTGAACTCAATGATAACGCCATTCACTTCTTAGCATCATAAGCTTTTTTCAGAATCTATCATAAGCTTTTTTGAGGTCAATGAATATCATGTGTGAGTCTTGTTTTTTTTTCCCCCAATACTTTTCAATGCTTCTATCATCTACCTTTCATGCATGAATCATATTTTCTTTTCGACCTTTGTCTCCTTCATTAATCATTTTTCTATCATTCTTTCTAAAAATTTTATAGTTTACACAATTTTTTACGTCTTATTTGTTTTTATATAGAGGATTATAGTAGTTACCTAATCAGACATTTATTTTACAAGTTAGTAACTTCATAAGTCATTCCATACCCTATGAGATGTCATTAATGTTAAAGCTTCTTCCAAAGGTGTAAACAGATCTACATAGATCAACACGTGTCAAAGGGCACTAGAAATGTCCAGCAAAATCCCTCCGATGCTTTAGTTTCCGATAGTAAAAGTTTGAGAGAGAAGTAAAATGCTAGAGAGGGAGAGATATGGAGAATAAGGTCCATAGCCTTTACAACAACTAAGTTACCCTTTTTATATGACCAAAGTAGGATGCCTTATGGTTGTTAAGCCCTAGGGATTAAAAGTCATATTAGTACGGACTCTAAAGAGACTGTAACTAGTACCGACAGTCAGGGGGATCTGATCAGTAATAGTCATATTTTTCCCGACCATACCCTACTACAATCTAGTCTTGTAGGAGCATGGCTAAACCATACCCTGCAACGACCAGTTTGGCAATTTAGGGCTCTGATTAGTATGACTAATGGCATTCTAGGGGACCTTGACCCATCATAAATGGTCTGTGGAAGCCTAATACTTGGATGTCGAGTCATGGTGCTTTGGTTATCGAGCACAAGGGTCCTGAACCGGTGCTTAAGCTGCCAAGCACTGAGGTGCTGAGGCTAGTGCTCGCGCTATCAAGCATTAGGGTCATCATGGCAGGAGATGTGTTAACACCGCATGTCAGGGCTGCCAATGTAGGGACTAATACTATGTTTATTGGGCCTACTGAGGTGGAGTTGAGCACATAGATGTCACGTTGGACTGTTGTGATCGCTAAAGGGGGGTGAATAGCAATTCACTGCATTTGTTGTATACTCGTTTATAATATGTTAGTGTAGTGGAAAATAAATGAAACAAACACAAAATAAGGCATAAGCACACAACTCCACGTTTTTCCATGGTTCGGAAACCTTAGTTCCTACTCGACAGTCTTCCTAACAGTAGCACCATTATTCTTTCCCCTTGTCATACACCTTCCGAAGGAAGAGAAACATCTTACAATAATCAATTGATACATCCATGTAGTCGACTGATACCATTCACACTGAATTCCCTTATGTCAAAAGATCATTATATCTCTAGTACTTCCTCATATGACAATTATATGTCAACCTCAACTTACTAGGACCTCATTCTTACCTACAATCGCCTACTAGAACTTTCTTTACCTAAAAACTTCTCATCTTTAGGACTTCACCCATTGTCTCAAACATCTGACCCTCCTTGACCTATTTGGACCTCACCTCTCATGTCTAACATCTGATCCTCTATGACCTATTAGGACTACACTCATCCTTACATCTAGTTCTCTATGACTTGTTAGGACTTCACTCATTGCCAAATGGTTGATCGACCGTGACTCACTTGGACTTTACCCTTGTCAACTCCTTATTGGACATCCAACTATAAGTATCAAGTAAATCGTGACCCACTTGGACTTCTCCATTGTTAAGTGTCGGATCAACCTTGACCTATTTAACATCTTTCCTTTGACAACTCTCAATTAGACTTCCAACTGTCAAATGTCCGGTCAACTATAATCCAAATATATGATCAACCTTGGCCTATATGGCATCTCGCTCAACTATCAAACATATTAATCAAACATTAAGACCCAATTAGAGCTTGATTAACCTTGACCAGAAGGTAGATTGCTCCAATAATATAAAACTGGAATGAGATACCTAGAATACACAAGTCCCCCTTTTAAAACGAGTTGAAGAGCAGAATCAAACGAAGCCTGACTTATGGAGCTCAATGTCATCCTACGTACGAAGCTCAGGTCAAGGAGTGCTTGGGATGTTGAATGGTGAGAGTGTCTCAAGAGTTTGAGTTGAGTTGGTTGCTGAGCAAGGTGCTCAGGCTATCAAGCTATAAGAGCGACTTAGGAGGTCAAGTTGAGGAGACCGATTCGAGGAGGTGCTTGAGTCACTGAGTTGGAGAAAGTTCTCGAGATGTCGAGGACTCATGAGCGACTTGGGATGTCACGCAGTGCGAGTAACTCTTAGAGCATGAGCCGAGTTGAGAGTTGGAGGAACCGTGTAGACCAAATGTGTTAGTGTGAACTGGGGTTACATATACTAATCTTGCTTACCTTAAGGGCATCATTGTCCTTGAATATCACAAGTCCTTCATGTCGAGTGGAGAAGATGAAGTGTGAGAAATTCGATTAGAGTACTCAAGTCATATGGCATAGAAGCATCCTAAGGATCATGATTGAGCTGGAGGCCGAGGTTACAGGAGTAGTGTTAAGGGCTTCAATGAATGTCCTTTGTAAGGCCTTTGTGCTCAAGTAGAACTGGTAATATATGAACATGTAATGAACTTGATTTAGATAAAAGAGACTTACGAGCTTGACGAACATAAAGGAGTCAACCCCAACGCCATGGGCTAGGGGAAAGAGCTCGATCCCGAGAATTTGGGTGAAACTCCAAGGTTTGGGAGAATATAAGAGCCTAGTCTTCTATCATCCTCTCATTGACTTCATTGATCTATTTGAGTCGCAAGATCAAGTTGATCTTCTATTGTTCTCTCCTTGACTTTGTCGATCTATCCGAATTGTGAGATGCAATCTGGTCTTCTAATATCCTCTCCTGACCTCGTTGAGCTATTTGAGTCATAAGATCGAGCTTAGTCATGACTTCGTTGATCTATTCGAGTCGCAGAATCAAGCTTAGCCTTCTATTATCGTCTCCCTGATTTCATCCTTCTATTAGAGTCAGGAGATTAAGTCCCGTCTTCTATCATCCTCTCCCCGACTTCGTTGATTTATTCGAATCGTGAGATCAAACCAGGTCTTTTATTAACCTCACCCTGACTTCGTCGATTCATCTGAGTTGCAGGATTGCTCGATCTTCTATTATTTTCTCTCGCCTTGTTCATCTATTAAAGTCACAAGATAAAGTTGTTCAGGTGCTCAAGGGATCAAGTTATAAGAATTTTTACTTTTCATATTCTTCCCTCTTAACCATGGGCATTTGAGTCAACTATTGAATCTCTTAAGCCTTGTCTCAAGATCAATCTTCCCCCTTACCTTATTAGGCCCTAGAGTCAACTTCTTGACACAAGGTTTGATTGTATTAAATTAACTTTAAGTATAATTATTATCTTCGCCAAACATGTGTCTCACTTATTCATTTAAACTCACATTCCACAATCTACTCAGGCTTTAAAGCCTTTGCACCATGCTTACACCTGGGCATTGGCTCCCAGCTTAACTTGCGCCAGCTCTACGCTTTTTTGGTCCAGCTAAACCATTCTTCCCTTCCACCATCACTAATGGCCCCTCTAGCCCTTTTGGCCTTGCCGTCAAGAAAAGTTTTCCTCAAACAATTCAGTTCGGCATTCTACTAACCTCAAACACCCTAATCGAGTCTCATATAGCTTGACTCAATTTGAAGGGGGGGACTAATGATCCTGATATTGATAGTCCTCTAGATCAATAAGATATGCCTACATGGCCCACCTATAGATCAAATTAGACTCCCAAATTTCTCATGCAACTTCTTTTCTCGAGTCCTTCCTATAGCTCAAACTCTAAAGCATCCTGGGTAGGGCAACTCGAATTCTCAAACTCTTGTAACTCGTCATCCCGAGTTCTTCATGCAATTCAACCTCCAAAAAGCCTCATGAAATTCGGAACCCAAGTCCCCTTTCTAACTCTCCCCTCCTTTGCGCTCTAAGCTCCCTATGCCAGTCTCTCAAGTCCTCCAATCTCCTAGAAGCCAAGTACTTGCATGTCATAATTGTGCATGGCCCCAACACAATCTCGCAACCCAAAATACCCACGGCCAAATAACCATGAGGTTAGGGTATGGGAACAGTGACATCTATAAATATTAAAGCGAAAATGGTATAAAACCTCTAGTATTTAACCGTAATCCATGCTCTACTATTTTCTTTTCCATTGTTGTTTTATTATATCCATGGCAGCATGATGATTACGCATCGAGGCTAGCACCCTCTGACATGTACTTTCATATCTACATGATTATCTCTATCTCTAAACAAGGCATCCATTTCAACATCTAGCATGGTGACAATTTGTGTCACATTATCTTGCAAACTTGGACACTTTGATACCTCTCCAATAAAAATGTAAATTTTTATAGTCCCCTAACCTCCTTAAATTTTCTAAGCTAAGTTGATTGCCTAAACCTTAATTAAAAAGTTTTTAAAAAAATCCATTGCTTTTCTATTTGGGACTCACGTATAAAGAGGCACCATCTAGGGATTTATGTTGATAACCTACAACACCTTTATTTGTTTGTTGAATACTTCCAAAGATTCCCTTAATTGTAGGGATTATAATTGATTTAGATAAGCTTGATTATAGGGATTAAGATGGATTGTAATTAATGATGCACCTGCTACTACGACCCCCTTGCTGTCGATTTCAATGTCAACATCCTTTGCTGTCGATTTTGGGGCCGACCTCCCTTGCTGCCGATTTCGGCGCCAACGTGCCTTACTGCCAATTTTGGCGCCAACGTCCCTTGCTGCCACCTGCTAACGGTATTCTAATCTACTACTACTAAAGTTATGCCTTTGATTTTCTCCTATGATGAAGTCTTTAGATTTTAAACCAAAGTTGACTACGACTATTAAATTGAATGGGACCATGGTCACGTTCGTTTGAATTATTCTTCGGATCTCACAAGTAGAAGAACCATATTTTGTACATCCCTCCTAACCCTAAAGATCTGACATATTTATATTGGGTTTCATACAATTGTTCTGTTATGGCGGGGATTCTCCACAGCATTGAGCACTAATGTTATATTTGTGGAAACTACAAGGAGATGTGGGATGCCTTACGAGGTATGTATTCGAATGACAAGAACGTTTCTTGAGTTTTTAAATTATACGAAAAACTCCTCTCTTCGCCAAGGGTCAATCTGTTAGTAACTATTTTACTACTCTTAAAGGGGTTGCCGATGAAATTTTGCTATACCATCCGCTCTCTTGTGACACTCAGACTCGAAAAAATAAGTGGGAGGAATTCGTGGTTGCAAAGTTACTATCTGGTTTAGATTCCACTCTACAATTGGTTCGATCTAATCTGCTAGCAAGTGATGTCATTCCCTTGTTATCGAATGCTCTGTCTTGGGTTCTTCGTGTAACTACGGGTCGTCCTGACACCAGTTTTTTCTCATCTTCCGACACTTCGGTTATGGCTACTCACAGTCGTGGGCTCTTTTAGGGTCGTAATAGTAGTCGCGGTCATGGAACTGATACCACCAGGAGTAGATATTCATGTGTTTACTGTGGTCGTTCCAACCATGCCTCCAAGAAGTATTGGGCGAAGTTTGGTAAACCTGACTGGGCCAATCATGAAGATATGGTCTCTAATTCTCATACTGGTTATGAGAAATTGCTTTGCTCTTCTATTAGCATTCCATCTGCCACTGCTGCCTCATCCTCTCCAAGTGTGTTTGTTGTGTCTTGTAATAAGCCTTGGATGGTAGATTCTGGTGTGTCTACTCTATTTTTTCTTCCTTTTTTGTTTCCTTATCTTTATCTCCTGTCTGTCTAGCTAATGGTACTTATTCTCCGATTACAGGAAGAAGTGTTAGGCCCATTGTAAATAACACTGTTGAAAATATTCTCTTTGCACCTAAATTTCCTATTAGTTACTATTCATAAGCTAGCTAACAAAAACTCAACTCTTCGGTATCTTTTTATCTATCCTATTGTATTTTTCAGGACCACATAAAAAGGATGATTGGTGGGCATAAGAGTGATGACCTATATACTATCTCAATTCGGTTACACATGCAAGTTCCAATGCGCTCTTAGCAATTGTCTCTTATCAGTGGCATTGTCATCTAGGTCACCCATCTTCTTCTGCTCTCAAAAGTTCAATTCCCATTCCGTCTATTTAGCATCTCCTCCAATACACTTGTGCTAAGTCACATGATACATTAGATCTCCTCCAATACTCATTCCACCATCCATGTCCTCCACTACAAATGCTTCATCTCCTACACCATTGCAGGTGTACACAAGGTGTGCTCGGCTAGAACTAGATTCATGTCCTTTGCTTCCTCTTCTTGTAGCTCCTGATGCTCCTCGCCCCTCCGATATTGATCTACCTATTGCTCTTCGTAAAGGTATTCAATCTAGCACTAATCATCCTTTATCTAATCATATCTCGTTGATTACCTTAGCCATGTGTTCCGCACTTTTGCTATTTCTGTATCATCTACAAAAGTTCCAACTTCCTACTATGAGACTTATCAACACTCAACTTGGCGAACAGGAATGGATGAGGAAATGTCTACCCTTATCTCTCATAGTACAAGCTAGTGGCTACACCACCCTCTGTTGATATTATTGTCTGTCGTTGTGTATTTACTCTGAAATTTAGAGCTGGCAGTACTATTGATCGATACAAAGCTCGTCTAGTGGCCTAAGGATTTATACAGACTTGTGGTATTGATTACTTTGAGATGTTTTCTCCTACTATATTGAATTCTATTAGAATCCTATTCGCTATCAATTAATTTTGGCCAATGTATCAGCTAGATGAAAAGAATGATGTTCTTTATGGCAATTTGCATGAGACCATGTTTATGGAGCAACCTCCGGACTATGTTGCTCGAGGGGAATGCTACTATGGTTTGCAAACTTAAAAAGACTATTTATGGTCTTAAACAAAGCCCATAGCTTGGTTTGATAAATTCAATAATATAATCGGTTCAAACAGTATAAATCAAAATGATTCTATATTTGTACGACAGAGCATAAATGGGATTATCGTTCTTATTGTTTAATTTGATGATATACTAATTTTCGACAGTGATATATGTGGGATAGACGAAGTTAAGTATTTGTAGCACGTCTCATCCTCCTCCCAAATTCTAGAGAGAAGAGCTCCACCTTCTCTTCTCCACATCCGGTCAAGGAAACTCCACTCTTAGGAGCCCATCGTCAATGGCGGCTGGTAGATGGGGCTATAGAAGCTAAGTTCTGCAACAACTTAAGAAGGAGAAACTTCGGGTGGCTAGGTTTCTCTGGTCAAGCAAGGCCACCACCACCAACCGGGTAATCCAGTCAACACAACTCATGGAGGGGATGAGGGCAGCGGAAAAAAAGGGGAGGGCAAGCCTAGGAGAGCCAACCAACTTTGTCGGAGAAGGTGGAGTTCTTTCGAGAAGGTTAACCGCGTGTAAGGAGATCTTTCCGACAGCTTGAAGGAGGTGTTCAAGGGCTGTTTAGCAGCCAAGTTTCAGCACAGATTCGAAGCAGAAATCATTTACAGCACCTCTCCGGCATGACCACGAAATGCGAGCAGGAGGTCCAAGCATGGGGGGAGAGCGGCGGGAGTGTGGCCTGCAGACTCAAAAGCTTCCCTCACCGGTTTAGAGCCAAAAGAGAAGTGGGCTAGGTCTTAGGCTTTGGGCTTGGGCCTTCTACCCACCATCAACAGATGGCCAGTAGACAGCACACTCTTCTCTGGCAACCTTCAAGATTTCAGCCTCCTTCAAATGGCCGAAGCACACAATTGAAGGGCGAAGAAGCTTCCTTCGCTCAACTTTTCACGATCCAAGAAGCCTCCTGCTGGTAGACAGACCAAGGGGCGTATATGGAGGAAGGAAGCATGGGCAACCCTCCATTGATGGTGCTGTTGGCAGTGGGTGAATGGAAGAAGGCTACGGCAGATTTGGAAGAAGAGGTGCAACAAGGTTTTCAGCCGATTCTTTGGATGCTATCAATATGAAATCACACCACCTCTAGTTGAGGGTTGGTCCCCATTCAGGGGAGCTCGGGGGTAGCCAGAATTCTACAGGAAAGCCAGGGAAGATAGCGGAAGAGGGTTGGGCATATTCGGAACTCCCACCGCGAGTTGGATCCCGAGGATTGCTGCTGAAGCCATTGAGGTACGGGAGGATGCCAAGACGATGTGGTCCAGCGACGATGAGATGCCTTGACTAATGTGATTGCTTGTATGAATGACTGAGCACATAGATGTGTGAGATGTGTGACTGTGGTAGTATGTGTATTCATGTTAGGTTTGAGATTGTGTTGACGGTGTTGTAGGTTGGTTTATCTGTGCATACACCAACCCATGTGATTGGTGCTCTGCCTTGTGCATGACACCAACCACTAGACGGTATGCCGAGTACTCACACCGATCTAAGAGTTGTTTAGACGTGATGTGATTGAGACTGACCGTACCATTGGCCTATATGCTTTTTTTGATGATATCTTATTTACCTATTCATCAAAAATAAAAAAAAGTTAAGTATTTGCAGCAACACTTTGTGACGAGGGATATGGGACGTCCTAAGTATTTCTTAGGAATTAAAATTGCCCACAACAAATCTAGAGTTTCATTATGCCAACAGAAGTATGTTATAGATTTACTCGAAGAAATTGGATTGCTTGAAATGAAGTAGGTTGATACACCTATGGATATAAATTCAAGTGTTTGGGATGATATTGCAGAGTTCTTTGAGGATAAGGCAAAATATAGACAGCTTGGGGAAACTCATAAACTTAATGGTAACGAGACTTGACATCTCCTTCGCAGTTAGAATAGTGGGTCGTTTTATGGATAAGCCGAAGCAAGTTCACTGGATTGTTGCTATCAGGATCTTAAGTACATTAGGAAATCTTAGGAAAAGGGTTGTCATTTAAGAGAAATAGGCACCTAAAGATCAAAATGTATTCTGATGCCGACTATGCTGATCTAAGACTCACAGACAGTCCACTTCTGGGCATGACACTTATATAAGGGGAAATCTAGTAACATGGCATAGTAAGAAATAAAATGTTGTTGCTAGATCGACAGCTGAATCCGAGTACACAGCCATGGCTCACAATATAATTGAGATGTTATGGTTGAAGAATTTGCTTGGAAAATTAGGATTCACCTACAATGATCCACTGCCAATGTGATAATCAAGCAGCTATTCACATTATACGTAACTCAGTTTTTCATGAGAGAATGAAGCATATCCGTGAGTGTGCAATGAGTTAGAAAATTATCACTCCATTCACATAATCATCCAACCAAGTTGTCGATCTCTTCAGTAAAGCATTAGGAGGAAAACAATTCTCAAAACTTTATGGCAAGCTAGATATAATTGACATATATGCTCCAGCTTGGGGGAAAGTGTTGAATACTTCCAAAGATTCCCTTAATTGTAGAGATTATGATTGGTTTAGATTAGCTTGATTATAGGGATTAAGATGGATTGTAATTAATGATTAATAGGCATACCATAATTATAGGATCCTCTTTCCCTCCTTATGCTACATGTAAACAGATTAAGGTATTAAAAAATATATTATTCCTTTCTCTTTTACTTTGCTATTAGAGCTTAACCATCTAAGCTCTCTTAAATTTACAACTGCAATCATCAGCACATTCTTCTTCTTTAAAAGATGATGCCTAAATTACCTCATCTTAAAATCTTGAACCTTACAAACATATTGAATCTTTCCTCAGTGTCTTGCTATTGGACCCTTCTCTTAGTCATTCTAATATTTGGGTTCCCTAATCAAAATTTGTTCTAAGCTTGATTTCAGACAATGTTTACAATCTATTAGCCGATTGAGTCTGAAATGGCAATGAACAAAATATTTTTATTCATGACCTAGTCAATTGTGTAGGCAATTAACGACAAACAGTTAACTAATGGCATGTTAACATGTTATTAAGGTGGAACACAAGGTGTTGTTATTGCACGACAACATCGGACCTACAAACAAAATAATATTGGTTCAACCAATTAGAAGCCTTATTTTCTCTGAGCCTTCCTCTTTGTTGTGCTAGTAAGAAATTTCTCTACCTTCGTAATTCACCAAAGTAATCCAACCATAGATCATAGGCCATAGAATAGGAAACCGAAGGACTACCGAACCATATTAGCATCTTGCACATCATTGCATATTCATGCTGTCAATTAAGTCCCCCTCTATGATTGAGAGAGTCGTCAGTCATATTCACTGTCTATTAGGTCACTTAGGGTAGTAGTAGCTAAAGTTAGATGCAGCTTGTCCTGTAGTATCCACTCGGCCACTCAGGGTAGTAGTAGCAGAGTTGTGTGTAGACAATGGCCTCCTCTCCTTGTTATGTAGTTAGATAGCTAATATGCATCCTACCCAACCAACCACTTAGATGTAGTGGTAACTGGAGTTGTGAGCAATTGTCATAGTCCTGCCAATTCCGCCACACAGATGTCGTGGTAGCTGAAGCAGTGTGTAGGAGTGACACATGCATGATCATATACATAAGGTGCGAGCCTGACATTATTCATACATGTTTATTTATCATACATGTATGTGTTATCCATTGGCACAAACCCGGGACCAGTCTTGGAGTCGCGAAACCCCCGGACGGGCTGGAAGTCGTTGCGAGGTCCGCAGGCATGCCAAAAGGGTGTCGCGTCCGCGAGCGTCGTGACTCCAGTGGA
>JBBPFP010000068.1:6334318-6345706 GCA_037974795.1 Kaempferia galanga
GGTCCTGAGGGGACAAGATCTATGTAATACTGCTTATTATTATTGTGCTAACTCTGTTTTACAGGTTATACTAACATGTTTTATGCAGAGTCTGGAAATTCATATTCCAGGCGCCCGGAACGGGTCTGAGCACCCGGGATGCTCCGAACACAAAGGCGCCTAGGCGAGGTAGCACGCGATGGTTGGCTGGTACACGTCAATGGTCCGGGCGCCCGGAAGTGGATAAACTATGGAGATAGAGTTTCGACGAGGGCGCGCCACGTCAGCACGCTGGGGGCGCTCGGACCGCCGGAAGGGGCCTTTATAAAGTGGTTCGAGCAGCAACTTCAGATCATAAAATTTTAAGTAAGTTTGCCTCCTGCGCTCCGCCTATAAAACGCTTTTACACTGAAAAGCTGCTCCGACAACCACGCGCGAAGATTCAATTTTTCTTATTGTCGGTATACTTTTATTTATGCAATTATTATACTTCGTTGTAATCATTTTTCGAACTTATAGTGATTGCCCAATGATACGGTTTGGAGAACTGTGGGCCTTCAAGTAGGAGTCGACAAAGGTTCCGAATGAAGTAAAAAGTTCTTGTGTCTTTGTACATCCGTTCTTATTTTCCATTGCGTACTTGTCTCATATTTTTTGAGAAAAACAAAACGACACTATTCACCCCCTTTTAGCATCTCTACGATCCTACAACTACCCGTTTATATTCTTTCTTCCTTAGATAGAAAATAGAAAATATATGGAGTCTCTTCGAGGTCATGTTTGCCAATCCCACATCACTTTGAGAGCTTTCGATGTTTCATTTTACATTTGCTTGCACTTTGGGTTTTATGGACTAGTTTCATATAATAATTGACTTGGGTGTGGATTATGGTCTTGTTGGGTATTTTTATATTGGTTATGGTACTTGTTATGTTTAAGTCATGCTAGCATGCAGACAGTTTTATGTTTGAGTGTTCTTCGTATATCTTTATGTTTGATAGTTGGTTATTATTATCTTGCGTGGTTATGCTTGTACTAGCTATGTCGTCATGTATCATGTTGTATCTAACATTGTCACAAGGGGTACCATCCATTTCGTATGATAAGTATACCTCTCCGGCGTGACAATCAATCTATTAGATCAGAACCGAACTTAACTTTTAACCTTTGACAATATCAAAATATAGGTTCAATTCTAATGCTTCCTGCACCAACAGTCCTTTCCTTTTCTTAGAGACTTTGAGCAAGTGTATAATGTCAAAAATAGTGATCCAAAATTATCTAGGTTCTTTGGCTATTCTCCAAGCATAAGGCTGAATATTACAAATAAACTCCATTTTATAGGTTCTTGTCTCTATGTTTCCAATCTCAAAGTTTTTCTATATGACATAATCATTTAAAGCTTTTTTAATTCATTTGTCACATTATCAATGTGAAAGTGTCCTCAGCTATATTAGTTGGAATTGTCCTCTTAGGGAAAAGTGAGTCATTCTGATCATTGACAACATCAAATGTGTAGAAATCAATGGTGTTAGAGTAATCATCTTCAAAGTGTTCAAAGACCATCTCTTCTTCCTCGTCTGGTGTTGATAGTGAAAATAATGTTCCTTGGTTTCTAGATCATAATCCTCCACATCCACAATCTCATATGCTAATTTATCTTCCTTCTATGTTGTATTGTTCGAGTCAAACCGTTGATTAGAAAACTTTATAGCCTCCTATATATTTTGGCCTTGTGATAAGAAACTTGATTCTAGATTTGTGCTTTGTCTTGTGGACAAGGAGGACACTCAGTCTCACTCCAGACTCTCAAGGTAAGATAAAATTTTAGTAGAAATAGGTGAGTCCCTTCAAGAAAATGGTCAGTGGAACATAAGCAAAACTTGTAGTTTTAGGTCAGAATATATGATTTCTTTGGTCAGTACTACTTTGTGGCAACTACAAGGTAGCTACTACAACTTGAATATTGGTCAAGACTAGTTCATCTCACACATGATCTCTCTATGGAGCCAATGTGGTTAGTTTGTACATTATAAACCCTACCCTAACGATAACTACACCTTGTAGTAGCTACCTGATAGTTACTGCAACCCAGATATTGGTGACAAAATTTCAACCCAGTTGTGTCCTATGGGGTCTGTGGTTCAATTTTACATTGGAAACCTGATCCTATTGAAACCTGGTTCTTGAATTGACCAAGGGAGGTCTTTGTTCAATACTATGTTGTAGTAGCTACCTAGTGGTTGTTGTGATGTTGGGCAACTACAAGTAATTGCTACAATTTCTAACATTTACCAGGTAATTGCTACATGTTGTGGTAACTACCAGCTACAACTTGGATGCTCTTTGAGAATTGTTATCTCACTTGCTTGAGAACTTGGGGGGTTCATGTATATGGTTTTTTGCATTAGAAACTTAATCCTAGTGAGACCAGCAACTTGAATTGACGTTGAAAGCTCTTTGGTCAACCTATCTATTGTAGCAGCTAGGTAGCTACTATAACATAGATTCTCTTTTAGGAATGTTCAAATCAATTGATTGAGCACTTGAGTTCATATGGATGATTTTTCATTGGATTTGCGATTTTAATTAATGTCAAAAGCTCTCTGGTCAATCTAATTGTTATAGTAACTACTAAATAGTAACTACTTAGTAGCTACTATACGCTTGATACTAGTCACGATATATTCATTTCAACGGGTTCTCATTCAACGTGGTTGGTTTATGCATTGAAATTTTCTACCCGCATGGGACCATCTTGTACTGAACTCAGAAAGGTTTCTGGTGAAGTCCAAGATGTAGGAGTATCAACCATGTGCAGGAACATTAGAAAAAAATGTAAGAAAAGGGGTATTTGTTAACTGACTTGCAAAAACAAGGTCTAAAAAGATACTGAAAATAGAAGAACTTGAAACAGGATTCAACCATGTGCAGCAACATGAAGAAAATAAATCGGAAAAAGGGTATTGGGCTAATTGAACTCATTTACTTATGAAAACAAGGTCTAAAATGATAATGAAAACAAGAAAACCTTCAAACAGAATAAGAATGTCAAAAAAAAAAAAAACAAAAACAAACAAACAAACAAACAAACACACACACACATACATATATTGATAACACAAGTTGGATGAACAGAGAAGGGTGGAGATCTTTTTCCTGAGAACTTAGGGGGTTTAGAATGGTCGTGGGTGATAAAATAGTAACCATACTATTTGGCCGGATGAATAGTACGTTTGGTGGGATTTTATGTACTTTCATAAAAAAATATTATGTAATTGATCTAGTCAATTCAGCTCTATTTTGATTTTAATCAGGGTTACAATGGTTTAAAAATCTAGCGACATAAAATGTCTAAGATGATGGACCATCCATTGATGAATCATCCATTGTGAATACTTTTCGATTTACCTTAGTAGCTGGTCAAAAATTTTCATAGGGCTGAACTGATACCCTCAAAATTAGTTAATGTAGGAAGAAAATCGAGTGCCGACTTAAAAAAATAATAATAATCTACAATTAGAGAATAAAAAAAAAAGAAATAAGTATAACCTTTTTGACTGATTTATTGTAAAACGAGCACTCTTCAAATCATTCCAATAATTTCGGGCCTCTTTGTGTTTGTTTCCCTTTTAAAAATTTGCAACCCAAACACAAAATGCATTATATTTAGTAAATTCAAAGTCATTTTTACAAGATTATCCTTCCAAAGATTTTTTTTTTCAATGTAAATAAAACACATTATAAAAGTTGGTTTTCCAACACAAGTTATAAATACTTTCACAACTTAATATAAAAAAATTAAATAAAATTTAAATAATAATGAATTCAACAAATGCTAACATTACATATTATTTCAAAATAAAATTTACAAATAAAGTAATAATTTATATTTCAAAATAGTTCATAAATAGTATTAAATTATTTAGATTATATTAATATTTCAATTTATATAACAATGTTAACAATTTGGTCTAACTTTACTTAATTTTAAAATAGATTCATTTCACCGAAAAATCTTAAACTTTTCTAGATCCAAATCTCTTAAGCTTTTGACTACAAGAGTTTGTTACAACTCTATTTAATTAACAAAAAAATTGTGGAAATGCATAATTTGGATGCACAAATTATAAACATTCTAATCTATTGTCAATGTCTAAGAAAAAAAATCAACTTCTTATACTTGAATTAGTTTTACAATATGGGTAAATTTACAAAATAGTTATACAAGAAAATTTACAAGAGGAGCAAACCTTCTGATCTATAGGCTGAAAGAACTTACAAGGGTATACATGACAGTATAGTTTCCATTTTGTATCATCAACTACTTTCCTAGATCGATGTGTGAGAAGGGGATGGAGTCATCACAACCCAAAGCTTCGTCTATTTTTGATAGAGATGGTGAGTAAAGATTTTGAGGATGAAATCTTGGAATAGTGATAACAGCAGCAATGAGATAATTATACTCCAACTCGTTATTGTTGCTGCAGTATGAAGTTAAACACTGAAATTAGAGATCATGAGGTTGAGAATGGCTCAAAGAATCTAATAACCAATACAATGACTGAGAATGACCCAAAATCTAGTAACCAATACAAGTTATATTTCTGCAAAAAGGCTATAAGCTGACCCTAGGCACCCAACACAGCTGGCTCTACAGCCATATGTAGAGAGATAGATCAGGAAACTGAGTAGAGCCACCACATGGGAGGTTATTTTCCCCGAATTCGCCAGGAATCGACCCTTACCTATTCTGCAAATCTACCATGTGGTAGCCAACTAAGTCATGCCCGGAGGCAACCAATACAAGTTATAGTTAGTATAACATATGGCCTTGATTGTCCATAAGCTTCTACCATACAAATATTGACATTGTCTACACTGCATCTATCGACATTAGGGAACTAATATGTTTTCAAGTCAAATGGCACTCCAAAACTTGATTGTTTCCACTAGATATAACTTTATGAGATGGACCATAAGTTAAAAGTAAAATAACTTTTACCAAAGAATAAGGACAACCACTACACAGAGTTTAACAATAAATTGGAGAATTAATTCCTGTCATTGATGTCCAATTTGTGTCTTTTTCAAAAAATTATAAAGGTTGTTATGCCCACAAGTGGAAGTATGAGGATGGCCTTAACTCCCACAAGGTGCACCAAATAGAGATTATCAAATAAAAATAAAGAAATTTTCTTTATTTATGATCATTTAATTGGATATCTATCATCCATGTGCTTTCATAGCAAAGATGATAAAACATCTAACTCTAATTTTGATATCTTAAAATATTATATTTTATCAGAATATATGAATTTTAAAGTAGAAAGATTTATCACAAGGCAAGTTGACACTAGATTTTTTAGGACTTAGGAATACCCCACAACTATATACCCAATCACCTAAATCATGTGACTTGAGTTTCTACTTTGTAGTTCAATTTGTAATGAATCAATTATGAGAGTATAAAGTCACAATTTCAGAATGCTCACTTGGGTGTATGATCTTTCATCATATACTGCAACACCACAATTCCCAGACGTAGAAGCCCAGTCATGGAAGCTTGCATCATAGCCCATACCAGGTGTCTCGAAATGATTCACTTGATAATCTATAGTGCTTTCCTGCACACTATGTTCCATCTCGGGCTTCAATATCCTTTCACTCAACAAATTCTGACCATACGTCTGGTAGGAGAACTGTGCTCCTAATTGTAGCCTTAAGCAAGTATTTGGGCTAAAATTGTGGAAGGATTCATCAGTTACTTGCACATGGGCCTTTGTTTGTTTATCTGCATTGAAGTAAGCAGGATAATTTTGGAGAGTCGTGTCTATTGAGCATCCAGCATCCCTACAACATTATTCGTTATACAAGGATTAACAAGTATTTTAAATTTGATTGGAAGTAAAATGTCATTTAATATTCTTAAGATTGAAGGTTCCATCTTTGTATATCTTGTCTCCTTGATGTTTCATCTCTTTGTCCATTGTTTCTATTTCTAAAGAGACACTAACAATTAGAAAGTTTCTAACATACATGCAACTTGGTTCGCACATCAATTACAGTCAGTTGAAAGAATAAATTATGTTTAAAACTATCCAAAAACACAAAGATTTTAGAGCAATTTATTATTTTCTCACCTCTGAGGTATCAAATTAGCATCTTGAGAAATCATTAGTGGTTGACCATCATTGTCATGGAGCCATGACACTGATGAAGCTCCTTGTGCATAGCTTAGCCCCATGGGTAAATGCATGTCATTTTGCAACTACAAAACAAAATAGCTTTTGTTAGTTGATTGCCACCCAATGAATAAGCATGCATCAATTACCTTTCAGTGATGATGAAAGTGTATAAAATCAAGCACATCAAGAAAAAAACTATTATACGTGGCCATTATAGTCTACAGAAATAAATTGTTTTCCAAAATTTTCCTATGAAGATTAAAAATAATCAATTTCAGATGAGATCAAGATAAAGTGCAATGTAACAATATTTTTGGTTGTTCCTTGTGACAATGAAACTTGTGTGAGACAAATAACATGTTATGTAACTGCTAAAATTAATATTGCTGTGCCATTTTCACTAAAAGTGATATAATATACTACAAAATGATTCCTTAAGTAGGCATATATAGTTGATGTGGAGTTTAGATATACCAATACCTTGTGTACTTGGATTCGGTTGAGAGATTCCTTGAGTGATTGTTCCATAGCCTTAATATGGTCGATATTATTAATCTTATCTGGATCAGCCCAACAACTAGAATAGAAAAGTTAAGTTGTAAGTAGCCATGAAGTGCTCTAAATCATAATAAACTAACATTTGTAAATACTCGTCAACAGTATACTATGAATCTTAATCATATGGATATTTGATGTTGTTGGTATCAAAGTTGATGTAGAGGGAAGAAGGAATGATGGCTAGAAGAGAAAATAACTTATGCAAGAAGCAATCTAATTATAACAATATTGTGTTTATGTGTTATCTTTTAGAAAATAAGATATGCCATTATCTCTTTATGTCGTAAGACCAAAATATACAATTCTTCATTAATGACTATTTGTTTGTTTAAGAAGTTACCGTAATTAGTGTATCAATCAATATTCACATAGCACACATGATGAAATAGTGTATTTTCCAATACAAGAAATTGTTGATGCAATCACCCATGCAGGTTCTGGTGGGTTGGTAATACAACCAAATCAAGCTTGTGTGATGCAAGATTTTGATGTCTGGGCGATAATTAAGTGTTTGTTATAATCTAATGTCGTGTGTCATGTGTGGGTGTGCAGGTGCAAGTGCAGGTAACTTGACAGATGGACATGGTGGAAGTCCTAGCAAGCATGAGGTGCTGGATGTTAGGTGGAGAAAATCCAAGAAGGATCTTGGCAAGGAAAACTTGGAATGATGAGACTCCAAGTAGAGGAATACTTGGAGGGATGTGGCTATAAGCAGGGAAGATCAGTTGGCATGGAGGTCTTCTAACAAGTATACTTCTAATCTACAAGTGTCGAGATCATGTAAACATGGGACGAGTGTAGTTTTGGTGATATGCGGACTTGACTTGTAAAGGGGTTGAGTTTGACTGATATTGAGGTAACAATCGACTCTTGCACAAGGAGAATCCAAACATTGAATTCGAACAAGTTCGGATGTAGTATGGGATAAGTTTACCAAGTGACCTGTTGATGTCAACTAATTAATACTAAGAATGACCGTTGAGGTTGTGGTTTGCATGTAGTCGACTGCTGTGCATTTACAATCAACTAATGGAAACCTTAGTGTGCTTGAATTTGTGGTTTGGCATAGAATGGAACAGAAGCTTGAACAGTCAACTGAGAAAGTCTACTGATGAATTTCAGAAAGAAACAAAACCTTGAACAATCGACTAAGGAAGTTGATTGATGAATTTTAGAATGGAAATGAAGCTTGAACAATCGACTGATGAATTTTAGAATAGAACAGTAGTTTGAACAATTAACTGAGTTAACTAAGGAAAACGACTAATGGATTTTAGAATGGAATAGAAGTTTAAGCAGTTGACTGATGATTTACTACATAGCAAAACAGAAGCTCAAACAGTTGACTCATGGATTTTTTAAAAACACAGAAGGATGAAGAGTCGACTATCTGAGCACATTAAATGACAGAATTAAAAGATGATCTGGGTGATCTCAAAGATTCAGAGATACTATAAATTGGCCTGATTGGATAAGACCAAGGTGATCAGTCAACTAAGAGAATATGGACAGCCGACTAATGACAAAGTCTATAAAAGAAGTTGCTTTCGCTCAAGCACAAGAACGACTACGATAACAAGAATAATGACTTTGAGCATGACGATTCTGGAAAAGTTCTACTACTTTGACAGAGAAATTTTGTAGGAAGATCTTGATCTATAAGTTGTTACATTTTCTTCCGGTCTATAATCAGAAGGAAAGATCCATGCGTTCTCAAATTCAGCTAATCAGTGTAAAGTATTGCTTCATTTACGTTCTTATATATATCTTTTAAGACTCTAAAAATTATTGCAGTGTAAGAGGTTTATTCTACCTCAGCTGAAGATGAAAAGGAGAAAGTTAGTGAATTTGCGGTGACGAATTTAGGACTATGGGGTAACAGCCTGGGGGTTGTGAACCATATCAATTGTGATTGTGTTATGTCTGGCTCTATGGTGCTTACTTTGAGTTATTTATTATATTTTCTACTGCATTAACTCTAATAGCAATTGATTAGCAACAAAAACTGTTATTCATGCTATTGACCCTCCTCTAGCACGCATACGATCGAATAATTGGTATCTGAGCAAGTTGCTTTAGAGGTGTAACTACCAATAAACCAATTTGTTCTATGACTATGTCAACGCAAGAGGGATATAACATCACTAAATCGCCATACTGTAATGGCACCAACTTCTCGTATTGGAGACGTCGTATGGAGTTTTACAGATTGCTCATAAATTGATTCATTGAATTAATCGAAAATTGGCATTCCATACAGAATCACAATCAGTTGACTAACGAAATCGATTGAACACAAAATTAATTAAATAGGATGCTCATAAGTTGATTCATGGAATCAACTGGAAACCATCGACCATCATAAAATGACACTCAATCGACTATTGGAATTAATTGAGCATCTTTGAAGTTAACATAATCCTCGAGAATCAACTAGTCTGATCATTGAAATAATCACCACTCCGCAGAATGACCTGGAGTCGACTCAGAGAGTCAAGTCGACGTAGTTATCCTATAGAACTAACAGTGTACATTTGATGTATCAAACCCTAAATAGGAGAGGGTTTGATTCATAGTTATGAATGAGGTTTTGAACAATCAACTCTATATATCTGTATGTCCAAATTAATGATGAGTAACTGCCCGAAGTAATTGTCAATGTAATAACTCATACATCAGTCGATTGCACAAGTATAGTCAGTCGACTAATCATTTAGTGTTTCAAAATTTAAACAACATAGTTAATTACCGAATAAACTCCGTCGCATTAATGCTCAACCACCGAACATCGAAGTTTGAATGTTTATGCTACAAAAGTTGACTACTCAAACTCGATTCTTTTCACAATCTCCAACAGTCAATTAGCAGACACAAAATTGCACAAACAAAAGGCTGAGTCGACTCCTAAAGTCGACTATTTAATCCTTCTCAAACAAAACCAACTGCTAATTCTTTCACAAAATCATCTACAATCGACTCTTTGAGTCGACTATAGTAGATCAATTGATTGTTGGTGTTTGTTTAGTCAATTGATACTTAATGGTAGCAAAAGGTAGAATCCGCCACCCCAATAACCCTACACGGTCGATCTCACAACCATCTATGAGGAGGTAAATCGAGAAGCTATAGTTGGTTGCGGAGAGGGCTTTTTTCCTCGGCTTTGCCGAGATTCCAACCCTTGCCCTATGGTAACAACTTTGCCCCGCACTAGTCAACTCAACCCTATCCCGGAAGCAGTCAACTGATATGCAAAAGTCTATATAAATAAGTCAAGGGCTAGCCATGATTCTACCTGTTTTCTTCTATCAACGTCCTCTGTCTTTGATTTTCTTCACTTCCCTCGTAGTCTTAAGCCCCTACAAATTTCCCAATCTCTCTCCAATGCCCTATATCTCCTTCCTCTTATGTCTTATCATCAATTTGCTCAAGGAAAGGGAGTTCTTAAACAAATTTCTATCGAAACCTTGGCACCAAGGTAACTCCTCTTACAATATGTACATTCAGTTTTCTTCACAAAATTATAATTAATTTTCTATTGCATGTTTTGCATATCATGCAACATAAAAACAAAAATATAAGACTCATGAATATGATGGTGAATCCTCATATAGAAACGACCAATCCACTGATCCTCGGTTTCCCTCTAAGGAATTGAACAGATTGTTTAACACTCAAGTTTTTCAGCCCATCAGTTTGCATATTCTGAATGCTAGTTTCTTTCACATGTATGTAGAGAATGTCGTTCTCACCATACAATATTACCATTTAGATAGGGTCGTTTATTGCACATATACTATGAATCTAGATCTTTGCATCGAATTTTGCAACAATCAGAGAAAAATTGGTGATGCTTATATTTACAAAACTTATGTTGCAAAGAGAGATATTGAACTCATCCCTTAGATTTTTAGCGAGTTTTTAGGTTATCTTTAAGCACTTCCTGAATCATTTGATAAGCTTACAATTGACATCCTGTACTCAACATTTTACCATGGTAATCGTCCTTCTAATCTAACAATGTTCTCTGCCAATGAGTTAACCCCAGCGACAATGTCCTTTGTAAGGCCATTGTTAATTATATATTACCCATTGTTACCAGGGCTCATGCCAAAGTTAGGATGCCTCACCTGTTCTTGATGTATGCACTTGATATTGATATTAACCTTCATATTTTTAGGGTCATTTCTCCCCTCCTTACTATGGAGGTAAGATGCACATGCCCTTTTGTCATCTTATCTTAGAATGCTTAGAGTCCCTAGGCATCGACACATCTAAGGGCAATGTCAAACCTCTATCGCCATATAGGAATGCGATAGTTCACCCTTGCAAGCATGACTCAAAGCATGGGACACTTAGGCTACATGGAGAGGGGTAATTAGGCTTGTAATGTAAGTAGGATTATATTACAAGATTTATTACTTTCCTCGGTACAATTTCAAACATGTGATGTAATGTAACCCGGATTACAAAAGATAATAAACTTTTGTAATCTAATCACAAGGCTAATAGCATGTAATCTGGATTACATCGAACCATATAATTTATATGTTAAATATAACCCTAATCTCATCTCATCAAACTAAGCCCTCAGCAAATTCGGTGACACCACCTCCCTCGCCGGCCGTCGGCCGCCGGCCGCCGCCCGTCATAGAGGTCTCAGGCA
>JBBPFP010000068.1:6371783-6388239 GCA_037974795.1 Kaempferia galanga
GTTGTGGCAAGATCCAGTGCAGAGGCAGAGTATCGAGCTATGGCCATAGCCAGTCAAGAACTTATATGGCTCAAACAGTTGCTTCAGGAGCTAAGGTTTGGAGATGTTACACAAATGTCACTTATATGTGAGAACCAGGCTGTCATGCATATCTCCTCAAATCTAGTTTTTCATGAGAGGACAAAGCATATTGAAGTCGACTGTCACTTTGTTAGAGAGAGTCATATCTGGAGAAATATTTACTAGTTTTGTTAACTCACATTATCAGTTAACAGATATATTCACTAAGTCATTGAGAGAACCCCGAATTGACTACATATGTAATAAGCTGGGTGCATATAATTTATATTCTTTAGCTTGAGGAGGAGTATTAAAATATTGTAAATATGGCTAAGGATAATTTGGTATTCCTAAACATGTCTAAGGATAATTATTTCATGATTTATTTCCTAAAATAGAGTTTGATTTATTTTGGCCCTAACGTTGCATATAATAGGGCTTCTTTCGTGTAATAGAATTAAGTTTTTCTCCAATGAAATAACAAGAAGCCACATATATTCTTTTGAGTAAAGGAGGTAATGTGTTGCATCTGTAGCTAGCTGTATGCATAGAACTCAAATGTAGAAATCCTAGGCCTAAAATACTAATGTGAGAATAAACCCACCACATCAATAATATATTTACCCTTTCTCAAGCTGAAGCATAGTAATTATGTATGCCCAACTTGTCACATGAACTAGAAATATAGACCAAGACATGGCCACAAGAAAACAAATTCATATACAGTGAAACAAAATTTGAGTTAGCAAATGCAAGTGATGAATTCTTTGGTCTTGGATCAGTCAATACGTTGATTGGAGAGAGGATAAAAAGAGAAAGGATCAAGTGAGATCTGAATGCAAGTCTCTTGAGTGAGCTTGTCTCTGAAGCAACCATACAGCAATATACAACAGATCGAGGGAAAATAATATACAAAAGGATCCTTGATAGAAAATGACTAGCACAGCTCGACCCATTGCTTAACTTATCAAAATGAGAATAAGATATTTTCTTATTTTAGGTCTTTATTGGGCTTTATGCAGACAATCAAAAGATTAAGGCAGGAATACTGATGGCAAAACTGGACGGTGGTGTAGGGACAAGAAACCTTAGAAGGAGAAGAGATTGATGCCGATGCTCTAAAAGAAGGAAGAAAGGAAACTTGTCATGCTCGCTGGTATTGAAATAGAAAGCCATAGATCTGGAGTTGGAAAAGGGCAGAAACCAAAGGCATCAACCATAGAAAAGCAATATCTGTTTTGTCTCTGGCAATTGAACATTTAATCCGTGAAAGATCCATTAGCAAGCAGTGACTCAAGAGGAAGAGTGTTGGAGATGAATCATAAAGCAAGGAGGAAGGCGACCCTAGAGTGGTGAGTGCGACAAGCTCACTGTTTTTGTGAAGAAGAGGACTACCCCACACAGGAGACAACGGGGAAATAAAAGGTCCAGTAACTGGCATCTGTAAGAAGACGTAGACTTAGAGTCTTCATGCCGGCAAAGCAAGCTTATCTCCAGCAGTTCCTTATCGTGAACAAGATCTGAATGCAAGCACCAAAAGCTGCTGTTCAACTGAGCTTTGTGGCAAGGAAGAAAAGGTGAAGAGAAATACCAAAAGTCCAGGTGGCAGGAGCAGATCTGGCGTTGAGCATTTGATCTGGCACTATGTGCTGAACAAAGAGGAAAACGTGGTGAAACAGCTTCTCAATCACATCAGGCTAGATTGTGGCTGAAAGAGCAGCAAGGTGAGGCTGATGGCCGCTGGATTTAACAATTCGAAGAGGTCTAGGAAGAATGCAAATCGTAGGGAGTGGACGTCTCATACAAGCTTGTGGCTACAGGGAGGAAAATCAGGTGGAAAACAATAGGTAAAAGCTCGCACATGATATCAGTCGGTGAAGTCGCGTGGATGGCAATACCGACAGTGCTGCTTCATGCGAGAGCAGTGGAAGACCCTATGTTTAAGGGGAGGAAAAGGACCGAGAGATTAGGGGAGACCACAACAGTATGACAATCTCACCCAAAGATAAATACCACAGTGAAAAACCTAATCCTAACAGGGATGCTCTGGTACCATTTTGAATTTGAGGAACAAACTGTTGCATCGCATATGTTGTATGAGGATTATTACAGTTTACTCCCATGGGATGCCCAGTTGACTAGAGGGTAACAAACTTATGTATATCCTCAGAAAAAAAATTATCCTACCCCTTAACCACTTGGTGGTCCGCTATAAGCTGCCCCCATGATTTATCTCCTTCATTTGGGGAGGGAATGTAGGAGACGCTGGAGTAAACGTAATCACCTTTTGCTACGGATTATTTTTACAATTTACATGGATTCAAGTTAAAACCCTTGACCTAAAAACCAATGTGGGGTAAAGTAACTTCACCGATAACCGATTGCCTAATATTCTTAACTGGATGTAACTGAACAATACTTTTCTAGAACGAAGAAAGTTCACAAATGGAAGAAAACCAATTAAGTGGACTAAGTTTCTTATTGGCTCTATAAATAGTATATGCATTTTATCAAAATAACTTGGCAGTGCATCACAGCCAAATCATTTGCATACGTGAAGGGACAAATTTCAATAGCCAGAGAAGCTTCAAAACAATCATTTTATCGTAGTAAAATAGTGATGCCCTGCAGTCAGAAATCTTCATAACAATTAATATCTAATGTACTGCATTTGAAATTAATAGACAACCAAATCTGTAGCACAATTAATCTTTCTCGATAAATGAAAACCCTGAGGCCAAACAAACAAACAAAAAAACCAAATATGAGAAAGAAACTGGGTGTTCTGAAGCACCTAAACCCATAATCTACGTATGCAAAATGTCAAGTGAATTAGTTGAAATACTAGTCATTGAACAACAAAGAAATTAGCTTCATGTCTTTTCATGAAATCCACAATGTTCAATTATAGTTAAATATGCACCTTAACTTCATCATATAACTTTTTCTCCCATGCCAGAATTTTATCCAACACAGTTGCATGAGTCTCCCATTCATCATCATCATCATCATCATCAAAATCATCCTTATTTCTTGCTGTCCCAGAAACACCTTTAAAGGATCTATTCCATGTAATAACACGCATGACCCTGGCAGCATGATCAATGTGACCTGCGAAACAGTAGGCCATCATATATCACAACAGCAAAACAGGGAACTCCGATTTGCCACTCAAGGGGCATCATGCATCAAGGAGGTTTAAGAATACCAATGGAGAGACTAGGCCTTAGCAGAGAATATGTGGTCTAACTCTATCTTTAATTGTATTATGTTAACACTGTCTAAACATATCCTCTGATCATCCAATGCCAAGAAAAATATTCTACAACTATATGCAGTTTGTTGTTCGTAGACCTCAAATGGTATTTTTACACAAAAACCTTAACATAAATATTCAGTCCTCTATCTCTAAACATATCACAAAAAGTGAGGCTTCATTATCATACATAACAATTCAGAAGGTGAGTTCAAGCCAAATGAAATTTTATAAAATGCATTAACATTGTGGAGAAATTAATTCCCCGTTGCAAAATCTTAATCATTATGCATATGGACTGCAAAATATTGAACGCGATATCAAGAACCATTTATAAGAAAGAACATCAAAAAACTTAGCCAACTTTTTGCATTTTTGTTTTGATATGCCTCTTTTCCTTATTGGTTGGTACACTATACAAATTGCTAGGTTTCATAAAAACTAGAAGCATAGTGGAGTACATTTGCATAGAAAACCTATCCTATTGGAGTAACTACTGAGAGCTCCAGGTTTCTCTAGGACACAGATCTCTTAATAACTTCAAGTTATCTTATTCTAACTTGTGTTACTATTTATTTCAATATCCATGACAATTTAATAGAGAAACAAAATATATCACTCCTTCCAATTACTAGTAAAATATTGTAAAGCATAACAGTAAAATACTTGAAAGTTGAAACTTCAAATATTGTTCTTAAGTAATAACTTAAAAGAAGATATTCAGACTCAAAATCATGCTTAGAGTGATCTCCAATTTAAAAATATCAACTTTATTAAATTACCAAATTGGAAAAAGTTGTTAGGATCGGGAATATAACAACAAAGTTGTCACTCCTATCCTGTGCCACTCCTACAGATGTGTTATTAGCATTTGTTAGATGGCTTTGGTATTTGATACACCAGATCTCATACAGAAGCAGTGCTAATCCAAGAGAAATTAAAGAGGTTGATTATTTGGGTGTGGTCCTTGTTCATTCTAACTTCAAAGGGAACTCCAATGCCACATTTTACCAATAAGTGGACATTAGAGATGAAGAAAGCTCTAGGTTAGAGAAACAGCTTAGCATGGTATCTATCAGCAACACTACAATCCAATCTCACTCTCTACAGGAAATAAATTTTCCTAAGAGTTAATTCACAAAGCAATTAAGTACCTCTGCTATCTGCAAAATTAGAGTGGTAATGCATTCTTGTCGCCTCGAGCATCTTTAACACATCGTGTGTACTCTCTGATGCCTTCAGAAAATGGTCATCGAGATCCATAAGAATCTTCGAGAGATTAACGCTTGGGCGAGTTGGCGGTACTATCTTCCCCCTCTTGGCATCCAGCGTTGATCCAGATTGAGCCTGCTGATGGTGCACGTTTCTCCCCTGCTTCAGCTTTTTTGGAACCTTTGGCGGCAGCGGAGGCTCGATGACAACCTTCTCCGACGTCGCAGGATCATCATCATGGTGATCCACAGTGGGCGGCGGCGGAACTGGTGTGTTAATCTTCTCATATGGAGCATCAGCTCTGGTGGCTCGATGACGCCGTTTGAGTCGAGTACCACGCTCTTCTTCTTCGTCGTCGTCCTCCTCCTCCTCATCGTCGGCCTCCTCTTTCCCATCGTCCACGCGGATGGTGGTTTCCGGCTTGATCTTGGAAGGGAACTTATTAGGAAGGTCGAGCATGCTTATGGAGCGCTGGAGGGATGCTGCGGAAAATTCTGATGGCCGTGGGGGAGGCAGTAAGTCGGCATCGCTGGGCGGCTGGATGGGCGCGACGGAGGCGGAAGATTCCACACCAGCGGAGGATGAGTAGGAAGAAGGTAGGTTAGGGTCGTAGGGTTCTCCCTGTCCGAACTCTGCGAGGGCTGCGCCGGTGTCCTTGAGCTCGACGGCGTAGGTGGAATGGGCGGCAGCGAAGGCGTTTCGTGCGGACACCGCCGACTTCATCCATTGCCGACGCTCTTTGCATCGCACCACGGCCTCCTCGTTCTCGATCCGAGACTGCGCGCATCCCATGGCAGTGGCAGCGGCCCCACTTTCACCTTCTTCCTCGCCTCGTCGCTAAGAATTAAAGCATTTGCCAAAAATAGAATAGCAAGCGGCCACGCTGATGGACGAGTACTCGTAGCTTCCGTAGTGGATTTTATTTTATTTTATTTTGAAAAATAATAAAAAAGTAATTAAAAGTTTAAATTCTTTTTTTTTTCCCTCCCCACCGAAAGTGCGTTGATAAACAATTTTTGTTTTTTTTTTCAATTTATCAAAACCCGCTCTATCAAATTGAGATTGAAAAATAGCAAAATAATATTTGGGCTCCATTATATCAAATTTTCAAGTACAACATTTGCTAAATAAAACAACAACAACAACAATAATAATAATATTTTATCATAAATAAGAATTTCTGTTAATAATTAAAAGATATTTTGTTATGAAAGATATTTTTTAATTAACAATAATTATAAAGTTTTGATCGATCTGTAAGGTCATGGTTTGGTAAATTGCCCAAAAACTTTTATATACGAATGCTTTTTAAAAAGAGCAATTACTCTTTGGAAATCTGAACCCTAAAGTCAAAAACCACTGCTGTTTCCTTTTAATAAAGTTTCAGATAAGTACAGCTTACCATAACTTTATTGTAGTTTCTAAAAACAAAATGAAAGAAAATATTTTGTTAGGCTTTAACAATGAATAACACAGATAAATTTGTAGATGCTGATTTTCAAAGTGGCTAAGTGTAAATTTGTTCTAAATTTAGTATGATTTCGTATTTTTATTTTGATAACAGTGTATTTTTCACTTAGGATTAGATGTTCAACTCCTAACAATATCTATTTTTATTTTGACAACAGTGTGTTTGTACCGTCGTTCAAATGCAAAGCTGGAGTACGTTTAACCACGAGTCTTAAATTTAACTGGCTTATCAGTAGACCCAATAACTGTTGATAGTGAAGCACAGTCATCACGTAACCACCATCGTCAGATCAATGCCATCGATTGTTGAACCATCATCACGCATGATATCTATCCTCCTATCGTTTTACTGCTCTGTGGATCCTTATTATGAAATGCTTCTGGACTTTCATTCACCGCTCCAAAAATCAAAGGAAACAAAAACGCACTATAAGTTTGAGAAAAAGCTAGTTTATCCAAACATGTACAACTTCTCTCTGTCATCCTGAACCTCCATTTAGGATTTGAATTTGAGCATCAATGTCATTGCAGAACAGAGACGACGGACCGAAGGATTCGCAGAGAGAATATGTAGGTTGATAAGTCAGGCATCACAATCCGAACCTATCTCAGAATTGTATTTGCTGTCTTTGGGTGTGCTCCTATATGAAGTCCGTTTTGTAGGCACCAGTAGATTGTTTTCTTCATCATCAATTGCCAATGGGCGTTCAATATCTTCTCTGTGAAAATTGGGGTGCACATATGCACCTTGAAGGTAAGCTCTCAAATTTAGGAGTGGTTCTGTTGCCCGTTCTAGTGTGTCCTTCACCATTGCATCCTGCAAGCACATAAATTATCACTTTAGACAATGTTTTTGTTGGTTCATTTCAAAAAGAAATAAACTCCAATTTGTTTTTTTTTCCCCCAATCATAGTAGTGGCTATGTCTGAGCAAACCTGCAAAGGAAACTTGACAAATGCAGGCTCAAATCGGGTCTTGCAATATATGTGGAACCATATTGTCAACAGAGGAAGAACAAGTATAGGCGTGGTGAGGGAGCCATGCTTGGTACTCATCAAACCCATAAGTAGAAGTTGTGAGATGATCATTGCAATAATCACTCGTTTAACGACATCTGGCCAGAATGCTGCAGCACTTTCATATTGCTGGTTGTATACATTTATGATCTTGGAGCATCACACAGAAAGATTATCAAGAACGTCAGGAAAAAATGAATAAGTGATATGCATATGGTAAACAATATTTCTAAAATGAACGGCGCCTTCAATTGCAGATTCAGAAGAAAAAAAAAATTGTATCGATACAAGGAAAATAGATGCAACAGGCAAACTTTAACTGGAACTCGTAAATTGATGTCGTGGAATAGAGATAGGTGAGTGAAAAGTTCTCAAATGATCTTGGTCAAAATGTCATCATAAAAGTAAAGAAGAAAACTATAAGACACTGAACAGTATACCTGATGGCGAAACACCACATATGCTAGGCCGAAGAACACAAGTAGGAAGGGAAGAAAAATTGGTGCCACAACAAAATATACAAACCCAAGCAAGAAGTATAGTTGTATCCGTGGTTCTGAAGAAGCAAATTCTAAACAACCAGGATCCATAGCCTGTTCACGATCTTGGTCAGTTTTAACGAGGAATGTGTTCTTCAGATGAAAAACAATTAATGGTTTGAGTCGAAGTATTTCTGCAGCAACACTAGCCCATCCGTCAACCATTATATATGTGATGAAAAATGTTGCCTTCATTGGAATAGACATCCCAACAGTTTTTGGAATTCTGTTTTTTGTTTTGAAAAAAAAGCTATATCAAACTTACAATGTGAAAAAAGAAACTAAACCGTCAAAGACTAACAAATGAGAAGAAAGTAATTGTTTTCCTAAGTGGATTTCAAGAATGTATCAAGCCAGAAGCAAATTAAATTAGTTTAACAGTGAAACAAATGAAACGAATATCAGGATATTTTGATTCTTATTTTAATCTATATATATATCGGGTTTTTTTACCCTGCACACTCCATTCCTCAGTGTAGTCCAGGCCCCCGAATCACTCTCCGAGCACGCCGATCAGGTTTTGGCAGGTCGGGGCGTCCGGAGAGTGTTCCGGGCACCTGGACTGCATTGAGTCGCCCAAGTATCGCGCACGAATGGAGTGTGCAGGGTAAAAAATCTAATATATATATATATATATATATATAATTTAGCATGCAGAATGAAATCCATTATTTAACTGATCTACTGTCATAAGAGACGGTCATTTAAAGGATCCCACATTAAATGTCTAAAACAAAAGAATTTCATGTCGGCCTATTCCAGGAATGGAGATGCATATGTGGTCAGGTAATATATAAAATAGAACAATATTATCAATTTGACACAGTTTCCATGTTTCTCATATGTTAACATCATGCAAGGCAAGGAAGAAAAGTACAATATAGAAACAATTCAATTTTCAGATAAAAAATGTCTTTTTATATTAATGATCTAATTGTGCGAACATCCATGATATGAATAAATCATTTCTGTTCCTAAGTAACTATAAATAGGAAGATATAAACATGTACAAGATAATAAGTAAAACAAAATTTTCACATACGCATCAGCTGATTGGTGGAGGAAACTATCTAGTTGTTGGAATGCTGTTCCAGTAATAACACTCCCAAGAAATACATTAACCAGAATGAAAAGATAGTACTTAGAAGCAGATCTCCTGTCCAATGATGATAGGGATGTATAACCTTCTATCTTGGACATCATCATGAGAATTGTGGGTAGAAGAATAAGAAATATTTTTAATGCAATGCCCGGTAGAAAACCTTGTATAAATGACTTAGTTAGTTCCCTGCAATGGGATTTGACAATTCAAAATTAGACATGGTGTACAATCATGTATAAAACAAAAAATAATTATGCTTTGTTTTTAAGCTTTGAACAATGGCCTACAAATGCAAGGAGATTAAGAATCATGTAAATGTACAAGAGATAGTAATTCTGGGGGGTCCTTTTGTGTCCTCACAATTTCCTATACAAATAATTTTGACAAAGAAATGAAATGTCTCATTACAAAGATGAATGTTAAAAAAGAAGAGAACAATACAAACTTACCATTCCATTACAGGTCTTAAAAACGGCATGACCTTCTCGATTCCCTCAATATTGGCTAGAGACTGAACAAATGCAATTGGGATCATGAAGAAAAAGGTAAGAAAGAAAAGTGCAACAGCCATCAGGAACCTCCTAATTGTGAGCTCCACAAAAGGGATTGAAAGATTGGACCAATAAACATCACGTGGCTCAGGAGCCCAATCTGTTAACCACAAAGTTGGATTACTTGATTGCTGTGTTTGAGCACAAACAGCTGCCCCCCATCTGCTTCTGAAGGAGACAAAAGCTGCAGGCATTATAGCGGCAGGGTCACTGATTATCCTTTCTCGTTCTGCTGCTTCCTTTATCAAATAAGGGTAACTATTATGAAGAATAAATTTTAAGTAAACAATGAACAAACCCTAGGCAAACCATTTCTAAGGGCAAGAAACAAATGCAGCATTATTTTTTCTAGTTTACAGGATTATGTAGTTGACACTAATTTATTCCATCATGTAAACTAGAAACAAAATTCAAACTAAGGAATTCAAAAAAAGCTACCCTTGGGTGTATATATATATTACATTAGAGAGATGCTTAAACCAGTCAAAGAACCTTATATGAAAAAAATGTAACTTTCATTATGAATACTGCAAGGAACAATATTTATATCATGATTATTTTTTCTTAAGAAAATCTGAAGAATACTAAATGCTTACTTCCTTCCGTAGCTTCTCTATCTCAGCCCTATAGTACTCAATCGCATCCACAGTCTTTCCCATTATACCAAAAAGCCCTGTCTATGAAAAATATAGCAGGCCAATATATAAATGTTGTTAATGTCAGTCATGTTAAGAAGAGAGGCTTCATGCATCATCATTACATGTACCTTCGTAGTTGGTCTTATGTTGGGATTTCGCGTAGACTTGTTTTCATAATAAACAAACCAGTTCTCCAAGCTTTTCCGAGTCTCCACCAATTTTGCAAGTTCATTAGTATTGTATACAACCTATCACCATTAGAAAGAAGCATCATAAGGGGTTAATGGATTCATGAAAATCTTTCATCCTGCATAATAAAAAACAAAGAACCATGCTCCAACATATCAAACTTGGTGATTTTCTTAATGCATGGACTTTTTGTTTTCAATCACAATAGAATAATATTAGTTCAAGGAAAAGTATTGCCAGAGTAACAAGCATACATTTTTACAGGTCTTTTCAAATCACAGAAAACGTGTCTCCATTATATGAATGTTTCAACATTTTAGGCTACTCCACCAAATTAGCCCACAAAGGGAAGCACTCGAGGATTAGGCACAAGGCTAATCGTTTTTCAAAGCAATTGCGTAAGACACTTATGCAGTTAGGGAGACTTGAGACTACCTATTTTGGCATAATTGTTACATTGGCTTAACCAACGTCTATCTTGTTTAAGTCATACCCAAGTTTACACCGGTTTCATTTAAAAAATAAACAAGCATAATCTATCAAATGCTTAGATTGGCTAGAGAACTAAATCAAAACATTAGAGCTTAATTATAAACATTATGCATTATAAAGACTAAAGTATACAATAACAACAAGGCCTTATCCCACTAGGTGGGGTCGGTTACATAGATTATGTTAAGCCATTGAACTTTATCCCCTACTATATCATCATTGATATTTAAAAGTCCTGTTTAGTCTTCCTCTTCCTCATTTGATGTGCACATTTATCATAGTTTCACATCGCCTAATTGGAGCATCTATTAGTCGTTTACATACATGTTAGTACCATCTTAAACGTGTCTCTCAAGAGTTTTTCCTCAATAGGTGCAACCTTGACTTTATCTCTAATATTTTCATTTCTTATCTTGTCCATCCTTATATATCCGCACATCCACTTTAACATCCTCATCTCTGCAGCTCTCATCTTATGTTCATTTGCTCAGGTCATAACCCAACAACATTGAGCTCCATATAACATAATTGGTCTAATCACCCTTTTGTAAAACTTTCCTTTGTCTTAGAGGTATTTTACGATCACAAAGAACACCTGATGCTTTCCTCCATTTCAACCATCCTACTTGTATTCTATATAAGACATCTCTCTCAATCCCTATACTTTTACAAAAACAATCCTAAATACTTAAAGCTCACGATTACAAATAACTTGTCATCTTTTTTCCATCAATTGCCTCATTACGTCTACTATTACTAAACTTAAATTTCATATATTCTGTCTTTACTCTACTAAGCCTAAAACCTTCACTTCTAGTGTTTCCCACTGTGATTTGAGTTTAGTATTTACTCTTTCATGTGTCTTATCTATCAAAACAAGGCTAAAGTATATATTGCTAGCTTTTTTCTAGGTTTTTGTTTCTTTTTCCTTTTCCCCTTCATCGCAAACACCGCCTACTTCCCTTTTATTTTTGTTCCTTCTCTCACCATAGCAGTGTCGTCGAAGCCCTACCATTGTCATTGCTCGGTTGTCACTACCACTACCCTACCATCGTTGCCCAACGACCATTGGAACCACTATTGGTGGTTGCTACAGGCGCATAAGGCATTGATCTGTGTGAAACAAATCATGTTGTTGATGAGTAATCATAGTTTCTTTCCTTGGCAAAACACAAGATCTAAACCCAATCATTTACGGTATGGTTTCTGTTATATTATTGAAACTTTCAAGGGCCATAATTGTGATTCCTAGAAAAATTTAGACCCTTTTGCAAATTGACCATTAAATAAATACCATCCCACTTCTCTTCTCTTCACATAGATACCTCGCTTGTTATCGTTTTGCGCCATCCTTTGCCGGGACTTCCCGAGAGAGAGAGAGAATGAGCAAAAGTGAACCTCCACACTCAATAGCGAAATCGTCGTCATTGCATGCGCCTCTATGTGGTGTCGTAACCATCGTAGCTCGCGGCGCTGCTGCATGTGCTGCTCACTAACAAGTTGCACGCTGCCACTACCACCAATGCTACACATTGTCGTTGTGGTCGTTGTTATGCACCATTATCACTGTTTCAATAGTCCCACGACGTTGTAGTCTTGCGGCGTTGCCATTCCACGTCGCTTTCTATTAGAGTTCCCAACAAAGGCAACCTCAAAAGAGGAACTCTTAACCAGAGCAACTTGAACCCTTCGACTAATCAGGTGGATTGTTTATCGATTGATTCTCTATAATAAATTACCTTATGCATGATTAATTGGATAAAATAGATGCTATAGACTATCTATAATTTTTAGTTTAGCATAAATGAATTAGTTATGATTGTTATTACTCTTGATGCTTGAGAAATCTCTCCTAAATTGCTTGTTAACTTTATATTATAGTTGTTTAGTTGTTGTATGATCTATTCTCTATTGAGACTTACCAATTAGACTACCACAAGATAATTCTAAATTAGAAGAAAATTTATGGAAAAAAGGGAAGCCCCTTTAAAGAATTAGAACTACCATGGAAATTATGGTAAATTGAATTAAACAATCAATTATGCTAAACTAGCCAAATGACGGATGAATCATATAAGAGAGCATAAGTCTACTCTTCAAAGGCGTCGTGTGATTTATTAAACTAAGCTAATTAGAAGATGAATCCAACTTGGACATCATGGAGCTTCAACTCATTGCTTTATAAGAGGGCATGACTATTTATATTAGAATAGACATATAATAATTCTCATAATTGCAAAGGATTAGCTCCACACCCAACAAGGACTCTCAAGTCCTTTTGCATGTTTGTAGGCTTCGAGCATATTACTGGTGGATTTTAGATCATTCACTCTATTCTTACATGAGGTGCTTGTCGGGTGGATTGAGGATCGTTCGCCTTGTATATATATGTATATATGCATACACATGAAACGTTACAAGTGGATTGTAGGTCATTCACTCTTATATATGATATATCGTTATGCGTTGTTCGCCCTTATGTTACCTTTACATATGATGTAATTTATATTGGGTGGATTATGAGTCATTCATTCCAAGTATATATAATACATCTACTAGGTGAATTGCGGGTTCTTCACCTTATATATATTTATATGTTTAGGATGCAATTCATTATGAATGGATTGTAGTCATTCATCTCTATATATGAGGCATCTTTTATTGAACAGATTATGAGTTGTTTGCCCTTATATAATGTGTATATATGTCTGTTTGATTCCTTGAGAAATTTAAAAGGGCATGTAAGTGTAAAACAAGAAACACGATAAAAAAAGAAACCATCTAAGAAAAAAATTTTAAGAAAAATTTGTGTTAACAGATCAATGAGATTAAATAGATAGAGAATGATAATCTTAATTATTTATTATTTGTAGGATTCTTTTATGAGATATATCACGCACTTCCTTCTTATACACTTTGCATTTTATGCTCACTTCTAGAGTTTTTGGCCTCCAAGTTATATGGTTGTGATAAGTGCATAACACCAGTGGAATTTCTTTGGAGGTATGCATTTAGTTAGTTTAGTTAGCTTTTGTCTATATTATACTCAGACACTATTGTAGTTCACGCGCTGTGAGCGAAGCTAGCTTCACAACAAGCCTAACTGAGCTACGGGTGTGACACTCTCTTTTCTTGGATTCAGATTTCTCTTCACCTATTTGGCATGCTATGTTACTCCTTGAGGGGCAAGTTAGGATGGATCACACAGATGCATGCCTTGAGGTAAAGCCTACTTGTTTTCCTTTTTATCTAAAATAAGTTTGTGTAATATGGATATGAGATTTTAGAATAGGTTAGGGGTGACAATCACATGAAATTTTGTTGCATCCGCTCAGTCATGGACACCTTTCTAGATTTTATAACGATAGTACAAAACCCTAATGACATTGAGTTTTTCCACCTTTGTATTAGAATGTTAAAGGAGTTGGTAATTTGTTTCATATATTGTTGGTTGAGTTTTGATGAGGCTCAAAAGTGCATTGTGGAATCAATTAGGTATTCATCTAGAAGCTCATATGGAGGTGGGTTTTTATTGCTTGTTTTATTTTAAATATAGTTGCTCAAAAATTTTGATCTACTAATTCCTAGTTTGGTTTTTATTCTCTTACATGCAATACAAGTAAGATGGTTGAAATAAATAAGATTGTCAGGCGTTCTTTGTGATCGTAAGAAAGTTTTACAAAACGACAGTTAGACTTGATATGTTATACGTAGCTGAATGCTCGGCTATGACTGGAGTGAGAGTTGCAAATATGAGAATGTTAAAATGAATGTGCGGACATACAATGATAGACAAGATGCAACGTCTAGAGCTGTCAAATGGACCAAGTCGTGGCGTAGCATGGCGGGGTAGGTCGGCTTGTGGCGGGCTGGCCATTTGGCTAGGCAGGTCAGGTCGACCGATCGTTATGTGAGTGTCATAAATATTCTCATAGTAACTATTGGTATGAATAGTCCTTAGACCTGAAATCAACACAGTTCCCTATATAAAGAGTTATGTACTTTGTATTGACAAATGCCACTTATAATAAGGTGGACTATAAAGTCGATTACTGCATATGTAATAAGTTATGTGGAGGGATGTGAGGATGTAAATGTGATCCATCTCTTCCATATGATGGAAGTAATATCTATGAGCCCCTTGATTAAGTAGGATACAAGAATGCATTGTCATGCTCAAATTAGTTAATATGAGATATTGAACTTATTTGATTGAATGTGTCTATTTAGGAATCAAGAAATACAAAGATTGATAAGAGGATGACATTGTCTATGCATCATTGATCAATCTAGATAAAAGGATAGAGAGACTAAGTCATACAAGATAATAAATATAGAAAGGTTAAGTCGGATCTCGATATTCTTGTCACTTATGTAACAAGGATACATTGCTAGATGTCACTCATTACTTATACATTTAAAATGATTTTAGATACATTGCCAACATTATGATAACCTATAAGGTCACATACAAACAACATGTTGATTTGGATATGAGTTTATTTTAGCTTGCTAAAATATAATGGACCCTAAAATTATGGGATTAAGTCCAATCCGAATTAGATTCATTGAGTTAGACTCAAATGAATTAGACTTATTAGATTAATGAGTTAGACTCATTGGCTTATTAGGTTAATGGGTATTGAGTTAATGGTTAATCTAATATATTAACATTAAACCCATTAAGAAGATTAATGATGATTAATGGAGATTAATTTATCATTAAGGGAAGAAGATCAAGAGACAAAAACTATTGGTATTTATTGGATGAATATAAAAGGGATTTTTAAGGCATTTTCGTTGATGACCTTTTGAAGGTTGATTCTTGCATCTTCTTCTTCCTCTTGGCCGAAACATTTAAGAGGCTAGTACCTCGAAGTTGTTTCTTCTCCAAATAGTGAATTCGTGAGATGGACGAAAATGTGTTTGTGTAGATACCATAGAGACGTGGACGTTCTGATCATAGAGAATGGCCGAAGAATCAAAGTTGCTGTCGGGAGTACCGGTTTACGTAACAAAGGTAACCACTTTACTAAATGGAGTAACAATGATGAAGTATTACATATTTGTATATATCTCTGGAGGGATTGGTTTTCTACTGTACATGTTAATGATCCCAACAATCAATTGATGCCTCAAAATACAAATTGATATATATGTCCATAAAATTGACTAAGGCTCCGTACTCATTTAGGGTATTGGAATAATACATGTTGAAACTTAATTTAGGAAACTAGAAAAGAGTGGAATGAGAGTTTGATGCTAACTCTAAACATATATTTGTGGACACCTCATGTAGTAAATAGAGTGACTGGTACATATAGTTTTAACATTAGAATTGGAGTGTAGCGGAATACATATATTAACATCAGATTTTTTTTTATCTTAAATCATGGATCTCTTTATAGTACATATAGTTTTAAACAAAATAATATGAAATAAAACATACTTTGTGGTCCTCGATGGAAGTGAATGATATCACAACAAATAAGAGCCCCACATGTGACTTCTCTATAGTATCCACGCTTACTAGATCATGAACTAAATATGATTTGCTAGGTGCTAGCCTCTTGGATCGACAAAAACTTTTGGAACCACTATGGATCTGTAGATGTAACTTGGAGGAAGAGTAGGTTGCTAAGAGTTTCAAATGAAAAGTGGAGAAGGTTGCTAAGGATTCTTCTAAGGATGGCTACTTATAGCCTCCAAGGAAGATGAAGAGGTATGACTTTTCAAATTCTCTATTAATCATTATGATCGTGACTCATCATGATTGTCGCTATTCAAATTCTTCATTAATTATCATGATTATGGTTGTTCAAGTTCTTGATTAATCATCATGATTGTGGTTATTCGAATTCTACTACCTCTTCTTTGGACCAAATAAAATCATATTTGATCTTGATCTATTCTAGCTTTCGGTATTTCAGA
>JBBPFP010000068.1:6402785-6415510 GCA_037974795.1 Kaempferia galanga
AAGAACTGAGCTTAGCTGATATAATTCTAGGAATCAAAATTCTTAGAATAACAGAAGACCTTGTTCTTAGTCAGTCTCATTACGTGGATAATATTTTGGAGAAATTCACTAATGGTGATATTGCGTTGGCATGAATGCCAATGGATACAAATCAACATCTATCAAAAATCAAGAAGTAAGTATCTCTCAAATAGAGTACTCTCAAGTGATTCGAAATCTGGTGTACCTGATAAACTCTACATGACCAAACTTAGCCTGCACAGTAAGTAAACTGAGTAAATATACTAGTAATCTCGGTGTTGAGCACTGGAAAGGTATAACAAAAGTACTGAGGTACTGGAGGTATACTCGTGAATATGAACTACACTATACTAGATATCCTACTATGATCAAAGGATACAGCGATGCGAGTTGGATATCTAACATAAAAGACTCTAAGTCTACAAGTGAATGTGTTTGCACTCTTGGAAGTGGAGCCATTTCTTCAAAATCTTTCAAGCAAACAGTAATAACTAGATCCGCGATGAAATCTGAGTTTATAGCTATTGACAAATGTAGTGAAGAGGTTGAATGACTATGACAATTCTTAAAAGATATTCCTAGATGGTCGAAACTAGTGTCAGTAATTTACATACATTGTGATAGTTAATCTTCAATTGGCCAGGCACAGAGCCATTTGTACAATGGTAAGTCTAAATATATATGTCGTAGACATAATATCATTAAACAACTATTCTCAACGAGAGTTATTACTGTTGATTATGTGAAGTCAAAGGATAATTTAGCAGATTCATTAACCAAAGGGTTATATAGAGAGTTAGTTGTAAGCTCATCACAAGGGATAAGCTTGATACCGATGAGAAATATTAGTACAAAGGAAACTCAACTTATGCAGATTGGAGATCCCAAGAACTAGGTTCCAAGGGGCAACCTAACTGCACGAACAAAGTTGCTCACTGTAGGGGAACAACTTAATGAATCAGTGAATGATGCAGGGTACGCCGATGGGCTTTTAATGATCAAGAAGAATAGATGGCTATTCTCGAGGGATCACCTATGTAAGAAAGAAGTGAGGTCACTTCGAAGAGAATTAGAAGTACAATTTTTAAAGCTTCTCACAGAACTAGCAGTGTTGATGGCCAAGAATTAACACACTCATAGAAACTTAGTTGTATCAGGGAGAGTTCTAGGTGAGATATATCAATATTTACACAAGACGGCAGTACAGTTCAAGGATATCATGTCTACTGTGAGCCAATAAGTAACAGATCTTCACAAGGGAAGGTTTATAGGATAAAACATATCTATCATATACTTGACTAAACTGCTGAATAGTATCACATGCCTTGTATTCTATTCATATAGGGGATTGTTGGAAATGTGAATGGAATAAAAAGGTAGAGACGAAGAGACTCTATTTTGCATGAGTTTTTAGTCCTACATTAAAAGTCTATTGGTTTTATTGTTGGTTTAAATTATAGCACATGCATTTATATTGTAAATATATGTATAGGGAGAAACTCTCTTACATGTGGGTGTGTGGGGGTTAGTGTAAATATAGAGTTTGGATTGTATTAAACTAAAGTTGACTTGTGTCAATTAATGATAATATAGTCTGAGATTATATGAATTAATTTTAATAATTTCAATTCTATAATTTTTATCAATATCTTCCGTAATAGATTGTCCTACAGAATACCCATGTCAAATAAACTGGACAGCCTCTGCCATGACGAACTAACGATATAGTATAGGCGAAGCTTTGTGGTGGTTTGTCCTTTTGGGTTCTTCGGATATGCTGCTAGATCTTTAACTCCAAGTCATTCTCATGGTGTCAGTTGCTTCATCAGTTAGGCCACGAGGATGACAACATATTTGTTGTAGCGAGCAAATCAAATTTTCTCAAATGTTAGGTATAAAGCAAAGAGAAGAGGTACAAAGGTGTATTGGAGTAGGGCCTGGAGGGCACTTTGGAGGAGCTACTTATCTTTGCTTTGGTGCTGCTGCTCTTTAAGTTTCCACCATCAAAAGAGCACTTCAAACATTGGATCCCCTTGTGGATTATATGCCCTTGAAGAGAACAAGAAGTACTATGACCGCAACAGGGATCACTCTTTCTCATGGTTGGGCTGCCAAAGCTATTCAATCTTAATTTTGGAGGGTTAATGTTGTCACATTTGAGATTGATTGAATTCAAAATTGAACCCTAGTTTTTTAGTTTAGTTGACATTGAATATTTAATTTATATCGATTAATCTTCAGATGATGGACTCTATAGAAATTTTCTATTAACCACCAAGATAAATCAGTAAGTGCTCACAGCGAACGGTCGGTCAACCAGACATTCTTAGGTCAACCACCTATTAAAAAAAAATTATCAGTTAATTCATCAAAATTAAAACTCGATCCTTAAATATCTAGAAAATTAAAAAGATACCCTATCAGTGGACACAACTTTGAACTATTGAGCATATATTCTCATTAAAATAATTATTAAAAATCTGGAGAGAAATATGATAAAATATATATCCCACATAGAGTTGGCAGGAAAAAATATATAAGCTTATTGATTTGAAGTCCAAAATTTTCAAGTGTGAATTTGAAAGCACAATAATTAATGAATCCGTTGATTTTTCTCTAGCCATTTCTTTTAGAAAGTATAAAAGATTAATTGAAAAGGCAATTGATTTTCATGTCTCTTTCTTTCTAGATACTGCATTAGTCAATAAAGTCGACTCTTTAAACCTGAATTATAAGTAGTCATCTAACCATCCCATCATTTTAAACTTGGCTTGCCTTTCTGAATGCATGAGCCGAATTTCTCCCATCATAAAATTCTTTGTTTATTAAAAAAAAGAATACTGAGTATAAAATTGTATGTCCAGCCTTCTAGAAAATTATATATATATATATATATATAATGGTGCTCATTCTATTTTGATTTTAAAAAATATTGAAATAATTCTAACTAAAAATGCTATTAAAATTGTTTCAAATTGTTTTAGTTAAAATTATTTCAATTAACTAAAATTGCTCTCATAATAATCAAATTACTATAACATTCATCATAACTATTTCAATTTGGTTTCTTAGATATTTAAAAATTGATTCTCAATTTTGATAAATTAATAGATAATTTTTTTAATACGCAGTTGATCTAAGAATGTTAGTTCGAGTGTTTCTCGATTTAACTTGGTAGCTATGAAAAAGTTTTATATAGTCAAATTAAACTGATCACTTCAAGATTAATCAGTATACATTGAATACCTAGTGTCAATAAAATAAAATAACTATTTCAATTTGATAAAACTTACTCCAACTTAATTAAAATTATTGAAAAAAAAGTAGTTTTAGTTAAATTTACTATAACACTATTTTAAAAGTATATTTTTAAGATGAAATATATATATATGGTAATAATAAAATCATCCTTTTAATTTTTTACCTAAAGAATATTAAAAAGACAAGATGAATAACTCATTTATTTTAATAAATAGGTGACTCATTACCACCACCGATGCAAGATATTAGAATCTAATTGGATTTGCTCCTAACTTCTATTGATGCTCGGTCCCACGAAAGTTTCCCACCGACCACCAGGTTAAATCGGGAAGCTACAGCGGGCAGCACAGAAACCCAGCGTCCCTTAGTTGCAATTCTCATTTGAAGGAAAAATCCCTGCAAAATACACCGTAGCTGGGAATCGAATCGTGGATGCCTGGGATATAATTATACACCCTTACCGCTGCACCATATCTATTGATTGATTATAGGAGGATATATTTATTGTAATGAGATAAGAGATTAATTTTAATAGAGGTATATAATCAATTTAACAGTCAATTATAAAATTGACCTCATAATTTATCTATTTTCATAATTTAACTATTTTATATAATTTAAGGACTACGACAATCAACACAAGTATACGACATTGCTCTTTTGTATACCCTACACGACATAATTGAAGTGATATGATTAAAGTGTCTAGTGCTGAGGGTCCAAATTGGGATGCCAAGTTGTCTCATATTCTATCAACACGTAGGGGTTAATAAATATTCCGTTCATCAAATTTTAAAAATTCAATTTATTAAAAATTTTAATATTTTCTTTAAAAAATTAATTAATTTAGATAATTCAGTTCAAATTTGATTTTAAAATTTCTTATCAGTTGAATAGATAAAAATTGAATTTCCATACCCTATTTTTAGACTAAAACTAAATTTTTAAATCATAATTAGAATATTGTATGGTTCAATTTATTTATTTATATTTTAAAATTCAGTCAATTCTATCAGTAAAAAAAATCAAATCAAAGTTCAATTAAGTTATTTCGATTTCAAAATCACATGTATTTTCATTCTTTTAGATTATACAGCTTTCAAATTATTTATGGTTTAAAAATATTCATAGCCTTTTTATTTTTTAGGATTAAATAATATTTTTAATACAAGCCACCCAAATTACCTTCTATTTTTATTATTGATTATTAAAGTAATTTAAGGCAAATTTAGAAGTTCTATGAAAATTTTAATCATCTTTTGGCGTGATAAGATGCCTACCATTTTCTTCAATATTAGTATGGCAAGGCACAAAATATAACCAAAACTCTGTCGGGGCTTAAATCAAAATCTACCAATAAATAAAACAATATTAATTAATAATCTAAATATGGAACCAAAGAAGTGTTTTTAAATTAATGAATAAAGGAGATAAATAAATTTGTCATAAATATGATTTCAAAAATATAAATTAATTGATAATGTTTTAATGAAAGACCAAAAATCAAAATGACACCTTTAATTATTATTTCTCATCTCAAAATATTTTTATTCTAACATTGTTATAACAGTTAGGAAGTATCTCTTACAATGTTAAAGTAAAATAAAATATTTTTATATTAAAATATTTTATCAACTTGATAAAAATTATTTAAATTTAATTAAAATATCTTAAAAATATTTTTAAATTATTTTACTAAATATTAAATAGTTGTTACATAATAGGGTAGCATTATTACGGCAACCATTTAAATACTAATTAAAATAGATTTAAAATATTTTTTAACCGTTTCAAATAATTTTAATAAAGTTGAAAAAATACTTTTTGATATAAAATTATTCTGTGTATAGTATTTTTCAATTAAAATTGAATTAGTTTATTCTAGTAGGTAGTGGGTAGTTATTGTAGCATTCATATTTTTTAAAAAGATAAATATGGGAGGTGTTATTTTATTTTATTTAAAAAAAGAGAAAAAACATTTTGCCCGTCTTTGCTGGCTAATGACAATTTGCCTCGTATATTTAACAAATAATATTTAACTCCTTTATCAAAAATCAAGGTGTGTCTTTATTTTTTTTTATCAATTTTTTATAATAATATTAAGAGAGAAAAAATATATTAAATTGACTATTATTATTATTATTATTATTTTTTTGGATGAAATGCTCACCAAATTCATACATACAACATAAAAAACAAATAAGTAATAACTTTGAAAAGGATAAATAGTTAAATACTCATTCTACCCCTTCCATCAAATGAAAACAAATGTTAGAATTATGAAACAAAATCAAATAAATATGGAACAAAATTTATCATAAAAAAACCCCTCCTTATCATCAAAAATGATATACAATGAATAAATCGGCGCACCCGAGCATGCCTCCTCCATATCTTAATCATTTGCACTAATAGCTAGTAGCCACCCGTGATTTACCTCCTCCGTGTTGGCCCAGGGACGGATTGGCGGGGGTGCTGGGGGCGAGCGAATCGCCTTTTGCCACATGATATACAATGAATAAAAGACAATTATGGTGTTGTCTTTTTATCATTTTTTTATAATAAACTAAAAAGGAAAAAACATATTAAATTACCCATTATTAGATAAAAACTCTAATACAATTCATAGATACACTTGCATAAAACAATAGAAAATAATAAGAATAACGAGCCAACAACTTATTTCACTATGCTTACTAAATTAAGAAAGAGCCCGAATTTAAAATTGAAAAATCAAAATCACTTCTACTTCATTGTATCCCATGTTTGATGATACGAAGGAGATTTTTAATGATAAATTTTGTTTATTTTTATTTGATTTTAATTTATTAATTTAAAATTTTGATTTTTTTTATTTAATAGGATGGTGAATTAAGTCTTTAATTGATTATTATTTTCTTTATTATTTATGTTGACGTAGGTATGAATTTTAAATTAGCAAGATCTCATATTTTCCATTTAAAGACGGCTCGTGATTGTTTGGACCGACATTGTCGCTGCGACTTTGCCACGTCACCTACACAATGGCTTTGGGGGCTGGTTGACCCATCAACATCACGAAGCAGCATGTAGCGGAGCCTCGCTGTCCCCATCGTTTGAGGACCACGTGCGCCATGGAGCAACAGGAAAGGGAATCCCGTCACCGGTTGGTGGCGATTTGGGGGAAGGCAGCATTTGGAGACGACAAACCATGCTTGTTTAGGTGCCTCTCGGGTCTGGCATTCGTTTGGTGGGCCGGCTATCGTCGTCCGAGTCGCCTTGGCAAGCCACGTGCCAGTCGACGTGTATTCCATACAGCGGTATATATACTAGCCCTTGAGGGCTCGTTCGATTGGGCTCAAGAAATTTGGGGGCTTCACTCTTAATTTTCACAGTGAATTTCAACAATTTTTTTTATTTGCTCTTTCTGGGATTCGGAAGAGAAGCGGCGATCGACTGGTCTTTGGGGCGATGGCGACGGTGATGGCAAGGGCCGCTACCTCGGCGGCGGCGGTGCCGGAGGTGTACTCGAGGGACGCGTTGATCGCGTGGCTTCGGAGCGAGTTCGCAGCCGCGAACGCGATCATCGACGCGCTTTGTAGTCACCTGGTGCAGATCAGGGGAGCGGCGGAGTACGAGTCGGTGTTCGCCGCCGTACACCGGCGCCGGCTCAACTGGATCCCGGTGCTCAATATGCAGAAGTTTTACTCCATTGACGACGTCTCCGCCGAGCTTCATTCGGTGGCGGCCAAGTTTCCGGCGGTGGTGCCGGAGGAGGAGAAGCCTAAGGAGATCTACATCCCTCCTCCCACGAAGGAGGAAATTGCCGCGGATGAGGAAACCGTAGCAGAGGGCGTTGAGATCGGCGCGACAGAGGAAGCGGTGGCGGAGGAAGAAACTTCAGATGAGGCGATCTACCACGGCAACATCAAGGTTGCGCGGATCGAGGAGGTTTCTTCTAGAGGAGCCGCTTCGGATTTCCAGAGTGCTGAAGATGGTTACGCTAGCATAGGTAACTAATTAATTTGACAAATTAAGTAATTATCGGATGCTATAAGATCATTTCTGAAAGTTTTAACCGTCTTTTTCTTCCAACGTACTGATTTAAACTTTCTAGATCTTTTCTTTTCCCCAACATTAGTTGGTTAGCTTTGAATCGCAGCGAAATTCCAGTTTGATCGGACGGACCTGATGAGTTCACCTTCACCCTCTCGGCGCGTTCAGCCGTCGATTCTGGGGCCACGGCTTCCCGACGGCCGGATCGAGTCAGCCCCTGAAAGTGAACGCGCGTTCACAGACATGGGGAATCCTTAGTTTCCTTCGTTTTTTTTTGCCCTTAATTTTTTAGGGACCGAGAAGATGAAGGACGTACATTAGTTAGTTCGGAAGCCGTGGAGAAGCTGCCCATTGGCGAGCCAAAGCGCAGAGGAAGAGCGCTTGTTTTCCACGTTTCCCTTGTCACTCTGTTTCTTATGGCGCGAGGGCAACGATCCGTCCATGCGCGGTCTGATGGTTCGGGCCGGCCGTTTGGTTCCCACGAATCGGGTGGGAGTGGGAGATGGGTGAGGGCGCACGTGTCGTAGTCGTTTTGGTGGTCGACTAGCCTACCCCCTTCGCCATGGCTTTTGGAGGTGCCGGCCTGGGCGCCGTTTCTGTTTTTTTAGGTGGTGTTAATTCCAGGACGATAAAAATTGGAATTTTATTACGGTTAAGGTAGCAGCAGCTTAGTAGAGTTCCGCACTTGAAGATCAAAATGGCCGCCGCCTAATTACTAGATGTAATTGACCGTCCTGCAAGGAAAAGTTCCATTTTGCAAGCATATAGGGCATCCGGACCTTTTGGCACTAGGTTTGAACTTTATTCTTTGTCTTCACTGCTGTGCCAACTACCGATTTCTAGTTTTCTACTCCATGTCTTTTTTGGTGGGGTTGAAGTTTTGGACTATATTTATTTAAATCTTATATTGAAATTTCAATTTTTTTTCAAATGTGTTGTTATTGATTACTTATTTTATAATTGCACGTGCTAGGATCGCAAGAGGAACCAGGTTCTTTGGAGGAGGTCAAAGTTTGTGCTGACCTAGGAGTTTGCTTGGTACGGCCTGAGAGGATCAAGATCTCAAAGGGTTTTGCGGCGAAGGAATCAGTGAAAGGGCATATGGCGAGTTCTATCTTAACATCATTGGCCAATTTCTGTATAGAGATGCAATATAAGATGCTGTAGGAAGTAGAATTTTTACGTTTATATTAACTTGCGAGCTTCCCATTTGATCAAATATATTGATTCTTATTTGTGACTGCCAGGTCAATGTTGTAAAAGGTCTCAAGTTGTATGAGAATATTTTCGCAGAGTCAGAGCTACCAAGCCTTGTTGAACACATCAATGAACTTCGTCTTGCAGGACGCAGAGGAGAACTCCCAGGTAAAATTATGCTCAATCATTTATTATTACTTTCTAGTGTCAAACCACTATACATTGCTTATTAATGAGATCAATTTGATTTGCGTATAACAATTCAAATACTAGATACTGGCATCATTTCTTTTGCTCTTAAAATATATGTCTCTTGTTGTGTTGTGTTGTGTTTACCTCCCTAACTATTATGATCTGCCGTGTAGATCTTATATTATTACTTCTATACGATTTAATCGAAAAGAGCTTTTAACATTTTTTATTGAATCATGAAGTCTAACACTCACACTCAACTACATTTGTGCATATGTGTTCAGGAGAAACATTTATTTTCTTCAACAAACAAATGAAGGGGAACAAGAGGGAGATCATTCAGCTTGGTGTTCCATTATTCCAATCAGCTACTGGAGGGGCAGAAAGTAAAGAATACTTTCCTCGTTCCAAATTTTGTTGATTTTTAATTAATCTGTCGCATCAAAATTTGTATACACCATGCCCCTGCAGCTAAAATGAACTTGCTACTATGGTCATTCAAAAATTTACGGATAAACAAATGGTGTTCACAAAATGAAGAAACCAATCCTAACGGTTGGACCTAAATTATTTTGATGCAGGTATTATAGAACCAATTCCTCCTGCTTTGCTAACCGTTATTGATCACTTGGTTCAATGGCGCTTACTACCAGAAAGTAAGAAACCCAACAGCTGCATTATCAATTTCTTTGATGAGGTAACTCTTTTTTCCTAACATTCCTACTAATTATGCCTACATCTTCCAATTTAAAAGCCAAGTTTTCTCGAGGCACCCAATCTCCATTTTGTGTGTTCTACAGGATGAGCACTCACAGCCCTACTTCAAACCTCCACATCTGGAAAATCCTATTTCAACTCTTCTCCTCTCCAGAACTACAATGGCATTTGGACGGTCTCTGATTAGCGATTACGAGGGAAACTATAAGGGATCCCTAACACTTCCAATTAAGGAAGGGTATGCAAACCTACTTGATTGCCATTTTGAAAATTTTCTTTGGAAACCACAAGGGATATTAATATAATAAATACCCTGCAGCATTAGTTTGTTTAGACAAGTCAATTTTGAAATTTTAACATAATAATCATGCATAAACTTCTGCAGGTCACTCCTGGTTATGCGTGGGAATAGTGCTGACATGGCAAGGCATGTTGTGTGTGCATCACCAAATAAAAGAATTACCATAACATTTGTGAAAGTTAGAACTGCCACTCAGCATTCAGAATCACCTATTGCCATCCAGTCCAACAAAGTAATGACCTTGTGGAAACCTGGACACTCTACTCCCCTGCAAAAGATGTCTACAGGTGGTGGAATCATCCCCTACGGGCCCAATGCCATGATGCCAGCTACATGGGGTTTGGCTCTCCGCACCCCCATCGTCATGTTGGAGCCACCTGGAGAAGTTGTTGTGAACCCCTATGAGAAGAATGCACGCAACGGAACTGGTGTCTTCTTGCCATGGATGATTCGGCCGAAGAAGTACACCAAGCATCTCCCTCCACGCATTCAGAAGAGGAGGCTACTGTCCTTGCCATCGACTCTAGAAGCAGAAGCATAGATTCTTCTAGCAGACTCAAAATTGCTATTAACTTGGTCATCATGCTGGTCGTGAATTATAGAGATGACAATTGCAACTTTTCCGAGCATTTTGTTTTTCCTGTAAGGAAGTAGGTGGGCGTATTTATGGTTGTGTCTAGGTTTAGCAAGCTTTCATGGGAATGTCAGGGTTTTGTAATATGCATCTTCAACTTCAAGGTAGATTCCTTGTCTCTTTTTCTTCCAGCCTAAGTTCAACCTTGCATTTCCTTAAGTCATATGGCGTTATTTGTATTAAATTGTTCAATCGCACTAAATCAAAACCAAATGGTAATGCAGACATTGAGAATAGATGCTTCTCGTATTAATTTTTCATTGGTTCAGCGGATTATCAGAGAAAAAGCCAAGAATTTTCCTCTGTCATCTCTTTCTCTACTTGTCAATTAATACCTATTTAATTATATTTAACTCTGTTTCATATTGCAGGGTCACGAATGTCCCACAGGGAACAGTAAGTAGAATTCAACAGCGAAAGATTGCAGCGTTTGTAGAATAATCTCAGAATCCAGTAGGCTGCCTACATCTTCGACAGTGACAGATGTGCTGATTGGCAGTCGATGTTAAAATCGACCAGTTAGTTTTAATGAAAGGTTGAACCTTTGTTTTTTATCTTTGTGTAACACCAAGGGATTATCGTTCAATTTCTTGTCATCTTCTTGTCAGGATTTTTCTTGTGCCATGAAAGAATTCGTTGAGGTCAAAAGTCATAAGATTTTTTTAGCTAGTACCAAATATCTATTTCTTCAGGCTGACTAATAGGATGATTAATTTGGTTCTACGAAAATTTTTTATCAGTTATCAGAATAAATTTGAAAGTGCTCATAACAGTTCAACATCTCAGATTTATCATTTTATAGAAGAAAAATGTCTAATAATATACTACAACTCAAAATTAAACTATGGATATTTGAGAGATTGAATGAGCATTTTACTGTTGTATCATAATTCGAGGGCAAAATGCATGAAAAGCCATAAATCTTTTTGAACTTGTGCTTGGTGGAGAAATGATATCGTGTGCAAATCAAACTTTAAACGAAGAATCATTTCTTTTGCAAGTCGTGCTGCAAGAAAATATTCTGTTTTTAGGTTAGCGGCTCCAAACTTTCTCTTGGTGGTCCAATTCCAAAGTTGAAGTGGTCCTAACAAAACAACTAGATCTTCACAGTTTATTATGTGACTTTGAGAAATCATGTGATGCTCCTCTACAGTTAAACTTAGTGTCAAGATATTACCGAGTTGATTATTATATGATAGATTTATAAAATTGAGCCAGAGTAGAATTCCTATAAAAATTGAGGAATTGCTCTTTCATAAAAGGATAGCCAAGATGACATATTTCACTATTTGCAAAATCTACAGCGACACGTCGAATATGCCTAAAGGTTCGATATCATTATTATGAATACAACAAAAATATTTAAATAAAAATTCATAACCGAGTTGATAAATTTTATCCATGCTACTTCATATCCACGTCAATATTTTACTTAGTTGATATCATATAAATTTCATTTTATAAAAATAAACTGAATTGTATTGTGGATAACAAGTGCTGTATTGTTATATGAATTGTTGATGCTGTAACTTTTATTTGTAGTTAGTATCGGTATCTAATTTACGGTGATCGATATGATTCTATAGAAATTTCCGATCTACTATTATTGTAAATTAGGAAGTATTTATAATGAACAATCTATCAATCTAATATTCTTCTATCAATTTACTATTAAAAAAAATTCATCAATTAATTTATTAAAAACTCAATCGGTGAACCATTATCTCAAAAATTTGATATAATAAAAATTAAAAAGACTTCCTTTATGACATTAAAAAAGCTCAATATATTTCTGATATAAAAAAATTTCTTATACATAGAACCCAATATTTTAAATGTAATAGTAGCTTAATGTGTTAAAATAAATCAATTTTTTTAAAAAAATTTAAATTGATAAAAAATATACATAGAACTCATTTAAATAAAAAATACTTTATCAAATTAGTAGTGTTCTAAAGAGCGATCAAAGCAACTACCTAAGCATCACCTAAGAGGGAGGTGAAAGGTAGGTATCAACTATACCATCTTAGGTTGAAGCGGTAATCTGGGCGGTAACTCACCTTCTTTTGTCGCTGCTGTCGTTGTTTTGCCACCGTGACGCATTCGGATGCATCATTTGAGCCCCGCGATGAGTCCAGATGCATCACACTAGCCTAGAAGTGTCGCTCTAGCCTGGTGATGTGTTCAGACTCGTCGCGCATGCTTGGAGGCTTCACCCCAACTCGGTGCCAAGCCCGGACGCGTTGTCCAGGCCTGGTGACACATCTGAACTTGTCCCATGGTCCCCGCGATGCGTCTAACTCGTCGCCCGATTGAAACACGGTACGTGAGTAAGTTGTATGTTAGGGTTTAATTAAATTACTTTAA
>JBBPFP010000068.1:6439245-6460449 GCA_037974795.1 Kaempferia galanga
GATGCCCGAGGCGGCTAATTTATGCTTGGAATCTACCCGAAATAGGGTTGTAAACGAGCCAAGCCGCTCGTGAGCTATTCGGGTCTCGATTCGAAAAAAAAAAAATCGTTCGAGTTCGTTCGATTAAGTTAACAAGCCAAACTCGAGCATAATTTCGAGCTTGAAAACATTATCAAGTCGAGCTCAAGCTTAACAATATTTGGTTCATGAGCTCGTAAACATGTTCGTTTAGAGGCTCGCGAATGTATTTGTTAAGAGACTTGAGAACAATATTATTAAAAGGCTCGTTTATCTTATTATATATATAAATATAACTAAATATAATATAAAAAACTAAAGCTAAAATCGAACTCGAGTCGAGCTCAAGCCTCTTACTATTCGACTTGGCTCGGTTCGATTATACCCCTACCCGGAAGCAATCGGGAAGTTACAGATTTTTTATTTTTTATCACTAAAAATTGAGAAGAACGTAACACAGAATGACAAGTAGAGAACATAAGCTCAACTTGAAATACCCAATGATCAGAATTTGCAAAGGAAAATTGACACAACACTTTAAATCGATACACACCCTTCCACAGTTTCATTGATTGATTTCTGCACCATATGCAATAAGCATCAGTTTGTTGCTTCTTTTGTCCAACGTCTGATCTGCTGAAGGGAATAATTCATCAATTTTTTTTTCTTTTGTGGATTACGCTCATCCCTCGATTTGATGGAGTAGATTGGTACATCCCTAACAGCCTTAGTCTGAAAGCATACTCCTCAAATCCTGCATCACAGCTAACTCAGGATTCAGATTCACAGATTAACTTTAGGAGTCAGATTCAGCAGATTAACTTCAGGAATCAAATTCAACAAGAGTTCAAAGAGTTGAAGCTTCCAAAGAGTTTCTGGAATTCAGTTTCAAATCTTCACAACTGAGAACACATTTGACTTTATCAGTATTCTATGAAACTGATGAGAATTCTAAAAATTCAGTCATCCGATTCCTTTTGACTTCCCTTGTTAACAGCCCCATAATTTTTTTCATCTTCTTCCCTTATTTCCTTGCTACCAACATCCGACATTGTTTTCTGCAAGATATCTTGAGGTTTGCATCTTACCTTGCATCAGTTAGAAACCAAAACAAAATTCCTGAAACACCCCTTAAACTCAATTTATTTAAGTCTTGATGTCCCTTTTTTTTAGCTGAAACAACTTGGTGTTCTTTGAATAATGCTAACAACATCGGCAAAGAAAACTCTGAGCTAAAACTAATCTCTGCAATTTACGAATTCAAACATCACATGAAGCTAAATTCTGATATTTTGTTTTTCAAACTTCAGTTTCAGGATTTCAGATTCTGAAAAGAATTCAGGCCTGATTCATGAAGGATTTTGTAAAGGCTGTGATACCATTTGACACTGAAATGACAAGAGCTTTGAAATCTAGTTGATGCTAGTCAAAATCACATGAAGGTTTGGCACAAAATGGTTTGCTGCTGATCAGTTTCAGTAACAGATTCAGTAACTGCATCACCTCTATTCAGTAACACACAACGTAACTCATTAATTCATCATGATCTGCAACTTCTTTTGCAGAGATTATCACTATAGATTTAGTGAGCAACTCTCCAAGGATGTATCATACACAAGAACTTCATTGCTAACCAAGATCATTCCACATGATTACCCAAACTGTTGACAACTACTCCTTCCAATTGATTTAAAATGTTGATAACAATTACTCCAAGATCATCATCTACTCCAATCAATACAGCACTTGAACCAATGACATATGAGAGACAGAAAGAGAGAGACGCCAACAAAAGGGTGAGTGCGAGGTGCGGGACATGACCACCAGCAACTCAAGGGCAAGCGCGAGGCGGCCCTGCACGGCCTCCAACAGCTCGCGGGCGTGCGCGAGCTGCTCGACACGGCCGCCAGCAGCTCGCAGGCGTGCACGAGCTGCTCGACACAGCCGCCAGCAGCTCAGGGGCAAGCACGAGGTGGCCTGACACAGCCTCCAGCAGCTCACAGGCAAGCACGAGGCAGCCCTGCACAGTTGTCAACAACTTGTGGCCAAGCAGGGGCCTGCCTGTGCGCGATTGGGCAAGGCAGCCATCCGCGAGAGGTTGGCAGCCGTGCAAAGTTGCCTGTGCATGGTCAAACAGGGCGACCATCTGCCTGAGCTTGTAGGCGAAGACGGAGATGTGACGAGGGGAGAAGGAAAGGAAAGTCCTTCCGCCCGATTTTGAAGGGATAACAAATTGTTCAGCGGATGGATTTATAAATACATCCTTACGTTATAACTTTCCTTAGTTTTTGAAGCCAACCTTCCAAGTAAACAGGGCATTTACGACATTGTGCATGGATGTTTGTGTACATCCACACCAAGCAATACAAAATTAATGCATCTTTACTGCGAAATAAATACTAAAACAAGATTCCCATAAAGAAATGTTTTAGTTTGAAAACAGAAGATGTTAACTGTACAAAACGAATTTTAACTTCTGATTGCTAATACTATAATTATATCGTTAATTTACAAGATAGTTATTCCAAGCATTAAAGAGAACCTACCTAAATACAGCAGCGAATTCCAGGATCAGACCTGAGAAAAGAGAAGTCATTTGTCAGACACCAGAAATCACATGATTATCTTACAGAGAATCTACCATTCAACTAGAATCATTAAACTCATGGTTCATTTATGGTGTGCTCGGTTACATAAATAATTTAAGGAATGAAATTGACAAGGAATAAACAGGAATACCTATCCTTTAATTTTGGTCATGGAGTGAAATAAACATCACATCCAAGTAGAAAATAGTCTAGAAAGGAAAAAACAAATAATAGGATGCACAAAGAAACACAAGGGCTTTCCAACAGGAAAATGGAGAAGAATAGAAGGGAATATAAGTGTACAAGAATGAATCTATAAGCATAATTCTTGCAGACTGCATGGGAATGATGGAGTAGAATTGAAGGTTTATAAGTGTACAAGAATGAATCTATAAGCATAATTCTTGCAGATTGCATGTTATGGAGTAGAATTGAAGGTTTATAAGTGTACAAGAATGAATCGATAAGCATAATTATTTCAGATTGCAAACTCAGGAATGACTGGAATCCACATGGAGGAGTGCATAATTTAGGGGGCAAAAAACAAATACTTACCAGCAAGGCCATAATAAGATACGTGTATCAACTTTAACTTTGATCCCACCAAAGTTGGGAATACCTACCATGGAGAATAATTAACGCCAGTATTGAGCCCATCGATGGATGGTTTCAACCATTTGAGGGAACAGGGCACTAACACTCTCAGTTATGAGATCCTGGAAGAAGTGTATGGCATCTTCATCATCCAGATCCAAACGGAACTTTTCTTGAACCTAAACACAGATGATCAGATAGTGAACTTGTATATTATTTGAAATTCTTATCTGAAATACAAACCATGAAATGAACCATAAGCACACCTTCAGAATGCCTTTTTCAGGATCAGAAGCAATGTCAGGGATGTTAGAACCAGCTATCAGATGAAAAAGGTTCAATATAAGGTTGCTGGATTTCCGCAAAATGTTGTACGCTTCACAACAATAAGATTTAAATCTTGTGTAATATTGGCTGCAACAGAAGAACAAACTAAATTATGACATGCATAATAGTTTTTTAAAGGTCTAGCATGTAAACTTAGAGGTCAATCCAACATGCACACATTAAACAATAGACAATTTCCAAGGGAAACATTCAAAAGATTTTAAAGATTAACCTCCATCATATATCAGTGAATTTATATAATCCACAGAAGATTAACCTTGTAACATTTCATCTGAAATATAAAACCATTTACTAGGTAGCCAATAGTAATATTATAGTCAATGGTTCAAAAGAAAATGGGCATTATGGTTCAAAATGGATGCCAATAAGATAATCTGCATAAGGACTCGGAGTAGACAACTGGTGAGTATGCCCCAACAATTTTCATTTACATATTCTATTGAAGATCTCAAAGCTACTCTTCAGCCTACTTGATATAAGATAGCTAGGTTACAAGGTTATTCTATTGAAGATCACAACACTACTCTTCAGCATATTTATTGATATAAGATAGGTTAGAAAGACAAAAACCTTCTCCCATAATACCCATCCAGCATTAAAGTTGTCCTTTCTCCTCAATTTAACCTTCATAATGGTTCTATTTATAGTAAATACAAACCATAATGTTTTGCTGTAAGATAGGTCACATTGCCATTAGATCCAGAAATCTAATCATAATTAAACATCCTAACAATAAAGGCAACTGATACTTCAACTGTCATGGATATTCAATCAACAATCGGTTGCATCTTAACAAATTTGCTTTTGAGGATGATTAGATGTATAGATAACATTTTCAAACATGTAATCTTAAAACTATTGTATTACTGACCAAAAAGCATGCCCATCAGTTGACACATCAGATTTAGAAAAGACGAATCTAGGGATGGAAATGCTACACCCTAAGGACAAACTACTATGAAATTTGGATCCCATATAACTTGCACTTTAATTAACAAAACCTCTTCCGTGAATGATATTTTCTCTTAACTAAGTGGTGCAACATTTGATTCCAACCACAAATCTAGTGTGTCTACTGCCAGTGGACTCTATTCCTTTTTTGAACACTAGGAAAGGATATGTCACTAGAAAAATCATTTAAACATCTACTAATTATGCTAAATATAATTTTCTCAAGTCATGTTATTATCTAAGAGTAAATAAGTGTAGCTATAAAAATGATAAAACGAGAGAAAAAGAATGTTAAGATGATATGGCTATTCCAAAAAAAAAAACACAAGTTAAAATGGATCAGAATTGAAGGTGTGAAAAGTAGAGGGAAATCAAAGAAAAACTATGTTTTAATGTAATAAGTGATCTAAAAGATCTAAATATTACTAACAATATAACCTTACATATAGTTCAATGCTAGAATAATACACATGTAGCAAACCCCAATAGTTAAAACGCCTAACTTGTTATTTGTTTGTTTGCAATTTCCACTCATCTTTCATTATCCTCACACTTCCAACTCATCTTAATATCTCATTTTCTTTAAGGATGTATATACCATTTTAAGCTATTTTCTCTCTTGTGAATATTTCTAATTTATTTTTTTACTATTAATTTCACACATCCATCGAAGTATTCTCAACATTTATACACAAACTTTTTACATGTATTCTTTCCTAAGTACCCCAAACACTACCATGTCAAGCACGACTAGCTATACCATAGTATTACATTAATCTAAGAAAAGAATTAAAGACAAAATATATGATCTTTTTGTCAAAACTTTATAATGAAAATATCCTTCTCCTAAAAACCACATGTATTTTTCAATTAAAAACAATTTGTCCTAATAAATTCCAAGCATGAAAGTTCAAATTAAGTACTAAGGTTTGAAGGGATTCAAAGAGTCCATTCTTTTTTGCTAGGAACAAAGAATTGTTATTTCTTGGCAAATCAATAGCTAGCTTGTTTTTAGACCACCCAATACTAGCATTATAAACCAAGAACTGCAATCTCATGCAGTGATGTGCTGAATATTTAAAGGGTTAGTTACAGATTGATTGTTATGAAATTGAATAGAATAGTTATAAAATTGAATAAATTAGGACACAGTTTGTTAAATTAACAAAACTCAGAATAGACAAGATATTTTTAGCCATTAATCTGTTTTAAAAAATTGTGGTGAGCTGTTAGTTGACAAGCCATTTAGCACACTGGAACTTTTATCTAGCAATGTGCACATAAATCGAGTATGAGATCATGATATACGTGTTGTTTCCTAGTATTTCATTGAATAGTTGTGTGCCATTTGGTATAGCAGCCTGTGACTCAACCATCTACTTCTAAGGAAGCATTTTAAGGTAATTTTCTAGCCAAACCAATATTCACAAAGAATAAAGAAGCTGTCAGTCTGCTATTACTGTCTCTAATGTCATGATTTGCCAAACATTTTATGAATCAATAGAAAGATTAATCATATTTATGTTGATTGGCAAAGTGGTTACTATCTACTCCATAAATATTTGTAGTACATAATTTGGTCAAACAAGTATTCTAATAAATGACCCAAGCCAGTGAAATGGTTATTCAAATGCCCAAAAACCTGAGTGACAGGATGCCCGTGGAAAATTACAGCAACATAGAATCATATGCATCATTTCAAAGCTGCACATTTAGTTGTGCCTATATTACATTGGCAGACATTTCATAAATATACAGAATACATACTATCTTAGATGTCTCAATATACCTTTCAGCTCCACCCATGGCCTCAACCATTTCCTTACAGAGTTTCATGGGTGGTGGAAATGGCTTGGGATCTCTACCTAATATATAGCCAAAGTCCACATGAAAGAGGCGACCATCATCTCGGAGGAGGAGGTTGTCCAAATGCCTGAAAGTCACATCAGAAAAATGAGAAGTAGGAAAATTGAAAAGTATACAATAAAAGTCAGTATATTTACATTCTTCTAGAAATCAAAAAAAGAATTGATCAAATAGTTGAAACAAAGTGCTAAGGTCACATAAAATTTTTATCCATAAGGTTGATCCTCATTTCAACTCAAAGAAAACATGAGACACATTGAGGGATGTTCATCCAATTCTATTGAGATTGTAGCAAAATATATAACAAGAAAATTTCTCCAACGAAACATGTGGGCAACAAATTCACTATATTATGCAGTCAAATGCAAATTTCTCATAATATGCATTTTGAAATAATTACTTACAACCACGCAAAAAGAAAGGAAAAAAGAAGTAGACAGACCTGTCTCCTATCCCCAGTATGTATGTAATAACTGAGTAGCCAGCGCAACTCTTGATAAATGTTTCAAGACATTGAGCTGTTATTCCAAATGGTCCATCTTCATCAGGGTGAAACCGTTGTAAATAACTCACAATACTTCGGTCTTCTGATAGAATCTGAGATGATACTATAATATCAGTATTGCCGTAATATGTCAAGATACAATGAATCATCAAGAAGAAAAAATTACTATATTCTTAAGTGCTAAACATTTTCAAGCATAAAACCTGCTCCTTGAGAAGCAAATAAAAGCATAATCTAAGCAATGTTTACTCAGATAAAGGACAAGTGTTAAATGTAAACTTAATAATCTCCGCATCACTACAACTCTAAACTCAGTCCGTACTGGTCCAAGTAAAATATCTCTCATATTTGGTTATAAGTAATTGAAGAAGCAAAGTTGATTCATGTACATTAAGCAGTTACTGAATGTACCCTAATTTGGTAATATACTAATTAATCAAGGTTCTAGGTACCAGATAGCTAAACGATCCTAACTGATTCATTAACTTATAAATTTGCTTTAGTCGATTGTTTCTTCTAAACCAACTTAATGAGTCTTTATACATGATCTAGTGTAATAATATAAAAGTGTAAAACAAGTCTAAAAAACAAATTATGTTGGCTAGAGAAACATCATAAAAGATCAGGGATAACTCCTCTTTTGAGGAATTAATTTTTCATGTTCTCTATTATTTATCTTTAACTATTACTGCAAAAAATTTTAAAAAATCACCCTTCAACTACCTACACAGCTCACTATATTTAAGATTATTTTAAAGTATTAACAACATTAAATGAAGCTCAGAACCTCATAAGATGTATCATTACCATATTTCATGTATTTTCTTCTGAAATATAAAGATTCCGTTAATTGTAGCCATGTGTTATCTGGTTAATATTGATGTATCAACTAATTATAGTCTATAATAATTATTTTGATCATGACACATTTGAAGACGGGGACAATTATCGAGTTAATCCAACTATAGGTAACCCTCTCTACTTATATGTTTATTATTTTATTATTATTTCACACAAAACCCTTGTCAATTTATAAGATCTCAAATTCTCAATCAGCTTCTCAAGGCCTTGTACTTTACACCAGACACTATGATACAAAATTTCCAATCATGTGAGTAGAGCACAAAACTAATATGTTCAAGAAAACAAGTACTGATCATAGCATGAAACCATGCCAGCAAAATAGTAGTGCAGATTTATTTATTCACAAGTGACTAATTCAATATTGTCAGAACACAAGATACCTGTGCAAGAGAGCTGGATGGGACAAATTCTAGCATCCCTTCATCTTGCCCAGTTGCAAGAACTTTATATGGAGTTAACTGCAAGTCCAGATTCTCCAATTTTAGCAATCGATCCATTAGAGACACCATTTGGATAACCTGTGTTAACACAACCCATCAAACTCTTTAAGCCATTAGAGATTCACTAAACTAGCACCATGAACATACGTTAAGCAAAATCAGGAAACAAATGAATATAATTTTTCAATAACAAATATTCACCATTGAGAATAATATATTGACATGTTCACTGTGTTCCTTGAGCCTTTTTTCCTAGCCCTGCCTGTTTGTCTTGGACACCAGACATCAGGATTGACTCTCATAGTCACATTAACCACATGTAAAAATTTTTAGAAAATGAATTCCCATACATCTAAATTCATATGCACGTGAAAACTCGTCCCAAGTGAGTCCAATTAGTGTAATTTATTTAACAGTTTTATGATTTAGAAGAAGTCTCAAATCTTCGATTTACCAACCAGCATCCAAGAACGAACATCAGATGAAACCTTCCAGTTACATTAATCACATGCAAAAGTTGTTAGAATAGGAAACGATGCACACCTAAATGGATATGCATGTAGTAACTCTTGTCTGAATGAGTCCAATAATTAACATAACCTATTGAACAATTCAATGATTTGGGCAAAGTCTATCCCACATTTTCCATTTACCAACAATATGATCTCTAAAAAGAAAAACTTATGTTTACATAACTGAGCAGACTGAGCTCGATTATTTCATAAGAGAGATTTGCAGAACAGAAATTATTGCTTAGAATGTCAAAACTTTATTGTGACTAAAGGTCAAAATTCTCACATGATTTACTTTAGCAAAATAGGAAAGAGGATCAGAAACTTTTGTATCCAAATCTAGTGGACACATGATATAACTATCTTTTGTTATATGTTTGCTAGGTTATTGCATCTAAAGCAACATTCATCGGATTGCCAAAGGAGGATAAGAATAATGTCATAGAAAAATAATCAATAAGAGATACAAAATTCAAATTTAATAGAACCAAAAAAAAACCGACCAGCTGATCTTGACGAAGATCATCCCCCTTTTTAAAGATCACCTTGCAAGTTTCACCACTAAGGGTCCTAAATGTAAGACGCAAAGGATGCAGTGCACTTTTGAAAATAGAAGACTCTGCTGGTATAATTCCAGTTATCAATGTCCCAGGAGCCAGAGGTGATCGAATGGGCTAACACAATACAAATAAGAAAAGCATGTGTTAGACATAAAGATACCATAGATATAATCATATACAGCTAACCAAATTCAGCTAATGGCAATAATACCTCGTCAAAATAGGTAAGCTCACTAAGAAGTCCAGTAAGAAGATGCCGTAACTTCTCTATTTTCTTTTGAGTTCCACCACGTACATTTCTAACATCCTTTGTAATTGAACACAGCTGAGCTATTAGGTCTGTTTGGCGAACCAAACTCTGCCATAACTTGTATCCATTTTCTTCTCGACTTATACCAACTTGCAACTGTTCGCAACAAAAGAAATTGTGAGCATTGAGATTCAGAAGCAAGAAAGATAATTAAATTTTAAAAATTTCAAATCTTTCTTGAACTTTCAAAAACTAAATAAAATTCTAAGATGGCTTGGTGGATGATCCATCACTATGTGGCCCACAGATAACCAATGTTTGATCATTTCTTTTTAAAATTTTCAACAATAACCTAGTAAACTCTCAGGTATCTTAGGTGATAATCCTTGAGGGAAAGTAAAAGTGACAACTAGAAGCAAATAACTCTGGTTTTAATCTTGTTCAGATACAATCCTACAAGTACAAAATTAACTTTATAATTAATTAGCATAAACCTTAATAGAATTGTGCATGTTAAACACAAAAGGTCATGTACTAGTGTCGTTCCCAGGATAGATATACTAGTATATCTTCACGAGGTTCTGCACTCATTCCACAACAGATGCATAATCAAATTTAAGCATTACATATGTACCTATGAGTTGTGACCAAGTACACTGTAGTTGTTGACTTGTATGATGCAATCCCATGTTCAACCCAACTGAGATGTGTAATTAAAGCTCAAAGAACGAGACCAAAGGATAAGAATAAAGGAGAGATTTCTGATTATAACCTAATTGCATTCAGTTGCATCCATTTGTTCTTATTAAAGATATATGCCCTCAATGAAGTGACAAGTCTCTGACACAAATCAGAACATTATCTACCCACCACCCTATAGGTAAAGAAATAACTAAATTAAAACTTCATAGAACTCTTCCACAATGTGTGACTATTTAACAACTACACCACTGGTGATTTAATCTATGTAATATCTGGCATGTTGTTCCTCATTTGGCATGCATAACATTACTATCTAGCTGGGCAAGGTTCTTGTCATCAAGTATCAAAGGGGAAAACATTTTAAAGCTTACTTTTCTCTCTTTTAACAAAAGAAGCAGACCATCTAGAAAAACATAGTTGCAAATCTGGAGCCATATTAGGAACATGCCACTGGAAAAACTCAAGGTAGTGAAGCTCCCGCCAATGCGGGTACCGGGAAAGGGTCGGACCATATTGGGTCAATTGTATGCAACCTTACCTTGTATTGCAATAGGTTGTTTCCGCAACTTAAACCCGTGACCTCCAAATCACATGGCAGATTCATTCAACAATCAAATGACATGAGATTCACAGTTGTTGCACGAGGCTGTTTCAACAATCACAGATGTTGAAAAAATATACAGATTCATAGCCTTATATAAGATTGGGATGAAAAATCAATGACAATAATTCATTGTTCCCTGCATATGCAACTGGTGGCATTCCTTCTAGGCATACCAAATAATTATGTGATCTCAACCTACAGAATGACATCAGACAACCTAAACGATCTAAAAACTGCAGTGCATAGAAGTAACTTCTGGCAATCAAGGAATAACAATGAAATGAAATTTAAAATCTGACCTTCATCATGTTGTCTTCCAGCATATCATAAGTACAGTAATAGCGCTTAGCATAGGCAGGATCATGAAGCTCAACTGCTACATACCAACGAAGGAAGCTAGCTAGCTCAATATTTGATAAAGCTACAATGTTTTAAAATGGAAAAGTTTTAAAAGTAAAGACAGAAAAAATCATAGTGAACTGAATAGTACAAAAAACTTGATAGATGAAACTTGAAACTTCAAGATCATATAACTACCATGAAAATGGGATCTTACATACCAAAAAAAAAGTTATATTATCATCAAGTCCATAGACAAGTAACAATATTAATTTACTAGCAACAGTTACAGAAAAGAATGCCAATAGTCATTCAGCAAGCCCAATAAACATCAGTATACTTCAATGTGTCAAGATCAACTCATGAGTTTTAATCATATAATGTTCTTTTACTTACTTTGTCTAGTTCCAAATACAAATCTATAGCATTAGAAAGTTAATTGAGATTAAAATTTTAAAGCAATAAGAGATAAAATATAACTAAGCATTAAAATGAGTGTCGTGTGTAAGATAATCATATTGATTTTGTAGCATCCTAGTGAGATTGTACTTATAATTTTTAATGTAGATTAAATAAAGCTTATAGGACATTTGGCATTGGAGCTAACTTATCCACGTCAATAAATATATCTCAGTTAACAACAATTGGAATTGACGATGACATATATGTAATATATGGATAGTTTCTTTGGCTCTGACATCCCCTCCCTTTACTATTGTTGTGCTTTCTCTCCCCATTCTTTTTTTGGGTGTTTAATCTCCTTGCCACCAACAAACAAAATTGAAAGATACATGATGGAAAGAAATTCTTCCTTTCTCAGTAGGCTCTAAGCGGTATCAATTAAGGTAAGCACTGTAAGATGTAAACACAGGTGATACAATATCATTCAACTGTCTGACATAATATCACTATCAGTCGATGATTAAAGCAATACATTTCTACTCTGCCTAGTGTGCTGACCAGTACCCTTTGGCACTTGAAACCAAAGGTAAGAATAAGTAATAATAATGTAATCACGTCTAATGATTCCATGGATGTATTCTCATTGTTTAGAGAAGTTATAGGTAGTAAAGAAAAATGGTTTCAAATTGAATTTTTCACAACTAACAAGAAATCAAACCTCCAAGAATTGTAAAAAATACGTGCATCAGGAACCAGAAGGCATCATCTTAATGCTATTACTCAAAAATATCTCCTGGGAATGAAAGGACTGATTATCTAAAATTTTAATTCTATGCAGGTTGCCATTGTTTTTTCGATATATGTGCAGTCCTGAAGAAAAAGCTAAAAGACAATACTGAAGGACTACACAATGTTTTAGTGCGATGGACAAAAGTGTCATTCTCTATTCTTGATGAGATGCAACAGAAAAATTTTGTTTGCCAAGCAGGGTTACAGAATTACCATACCTACACAATTATAAGTTGCAACAAGCAATTTACACCTTAAGATGAATGTAGCTCAATATTAACACAGGATGGTAAGAAACAACAACAAAAAATAAAAAACTGCGGCTTAACAAGGAGGATATACTCCATCTACATTATAGATATATATATCTACATTCCCAAATCTATTACTTTGAATGCTGACTTCATTTGTCAATTGACCAATGCATCATCCACACAAACAATTTGCCAGCAATTGACACATGTCAAGCACAATAAATACCTGGACCAAAATGCCCAACCCCCTATTTAAAACTCCGACTAAAATGCCCCAACAGTAAAAAAAAAAGCTAGTTTGAGGTATTTAAGTCAAGTGCTTGCCGCTTCTTTACTAAAAAAAGTGGTTGTAATTTGTATTATTCTTTGGGATAAGGATCATTTCACGTGAGTTCGTGCTTGCTCTCAACCACAAATTTGAGGTTGGTTAGGGCTTCAACAAGAGCTTGGATTTGATGACAATAAGAATTCCAAGTTTTATATATGCAACCATTGTTTGATCAAGGATATGAACTTGACATACACACATAGTCTAATCACATTGGGTATGTTATATTCTTCAATGAAGGATTTGATGAGAACTTCATTCTATCATCCCTTTTTCTTTTATTTAATTTGCATCTTTGTGATACTATGATGATAAGACATGTTAAAATTAAACCATCACTTCTCTAATCATGTGATGGCTAGCTTCATTTCCTGATTTACTCCCTCCCAATTATGTGGAGCAGTCAAGGGCGCCAGGATGAATGATTTCACCTTTTTTTGTCAAATGTTTTCAGTTAATATAAGTTTGAAAAATAAATATGGATAAAACTTTACAAGGGTTCTAGACTAAATATTGATTTTATTCCACCTCAAGTATAAATCCAAATTGGAATATAAATCATATTTTGGGAGTTGTTTCGTGATTGATTTTACTTCATTTAAATTGCACTTATTCTTTTAAAAAGAAAAATAATTATTTTCAATTTAATATTATTTACCTTTTGATATTTTTTTATTCATATATTCAATCAAGTGTATGTGGTCCGACCATTCCCTGAGACCATTGGCAGGACGTTCATGCACCGGCTGCCCTTTTATATTCAATCAAGTGTATTAAATGTGTATTCAATTGCACAACATGTAGACATACAAACTGTGTTCAATAAATCTAATTGAGCAATAATGAACATCTCTAGAAATTCCAATTTGGTATTCAAAGGAAGCATAGTCCCAAAATAAAAATATATAAAATATCCTAAATAACGACTATTTAGCAAAACTGAAGGCCCAAGCAAAACTGTTGATCCAATAATGGCAATTAAAAGTTGAAATGAAGAAAAGACATACAACGTTGCACAAGAAATTGTGCCAAGCGAGACTTATCAGTTCTCTCAAAGCGAAGAGCCTGGACCAACTGAAGTAAATAACATTTGAGTTCCTCATCATCAGCCCTCTCAAGGACACTAACTGCATAAGCACGAACCTGTATGGATATTTTGCAAGAAAATTTATCTATATTTATCATCAATTGAAGTGTCATATCACAAAGAAATGCATGAAATTACTCAAAATTAAGTTTTTTTAAAGAAAAAAAACCCAGCCATTTCTTGTAGTTACTATGTTCAGAGGAAGAGACAAAAATGATTACTTGAAACCAAGGATAAACTCTAAACAATAATAATAGGAACTTCGTCAGTTCTAGCAGTCACCAGCATCAGTGCTGCGTATTTAATATTCCAATGAATCTTTACCAGTCACTTAGATAAAGTAAAACTGGTTGCTTTTGGTTAACAACTAGTTCTGTCATAAATCTGAATGTGGAGGACATGTCACCACATAGGAATGCACTAGTTGGATAGTCATTTAAGCACACATCTAGAATAAGGTAACAATGTTATACATCCGTAAGACCTTTTTCAGTTATAGGAGACCCAGCACGAAAGAAATAACGTCCAGACAAGGGGCACATACTGACTAGCAGATTTTTTAAGAACCAAGCACTATTCATGTTATACCAAGATTAAACTAACTATCATTTATTTAGACTTCTAGTTCCCCAAACTAATGTAGGTTAGTTTTACATTGGCATTTTAACAATGAATTGGCAGTATATTGAACATACAGAAAACCAACATCTTGAATACTCACTTCTTCACTTTCAAAAACAGGAGACAAAAGCTCCAATGCATCGGTAACATCAATGCTTTCCCACCTTCCCATCAAATCAATTGCTTGTTTTGCTTCCTGTTGAACATATTCATATCAAATGCCAGGCAAGCAAACAATTGTAGAATTTATATATCAGAAACATTTAAATGGTGTCTGAGTGTAAAATATATAAACTGATATTGTTTGATAAGTGAGTAGATAAACAGGGATTTTACTTGTGGCTGGAAGGAAAAGCAGATTAATTTTCAAGGACAAGGACAGCCATAATCGCCAATACCACAAGATCCATACAAATAGGAAAAAAATGAGAAATGGGACTTACAGCAGTAAATTGCATTTATTTCCCCCTTAAAATGAACCCATTACCTCCATCGTGGAAATAAAAAGGAATTGAATCTGATTTAGAGTTCAGGGCTGGGGTTTTGCTTTTGGAAACAACAAAATTCCAATGGTCCAAGGGAGATATCAGGTGTAAAAAAAAGGCATAACTTCCAAAGTAGTTCAAATTCTAGTTAAGGATAGCAATCAGATACTAAAGTAATAACTATCAGATGTGTAAATGTGTAAGGATAGAATGCTCAAAATCTAGATGCTAGATCAATTCACAAGATAATAACCTGAATGTCACTCCATTCAACACAACGTAAAAATTTAGTAAGAGCTCTCTTCTCCAACATCAAAGAGAAACGAAATTTCCATAACAATTGTCTTTCATCGCCTGTCAGTGTGCGTGTTGGAGGATACTTCAAGATTCCCTGTATCAGCCTGCACGCCAAATTGCACAATTATTAGTTAAAAAATTGCAGTATCAGGTTCAGCGAATAGAATGCTTTCATAGAGAAGTAGCAAGGCATTGTTGTCAACAAATGTTGCACATAAAACAATATATGTTCTTTTTTTGAATTGATGGAAGACCAACAAACTGTTAAAGAAACTTTATTAACCAGAGTACATTCAGTGATGTGTATGTATGTGCACAGGAAGAAGGATAAAAGAAAGGCAACCATAAGTTATCCAAGGTTCTTAGCAACACGAATTACATCCTGAAAGACTATATCATATCATTAGCAAGGTATTAAATTTCGTTCCATGATGGTATGGGTAAAACTTATTGTTTCACCTGCCACTTAGACCATGAAATTTACTCAATATTCAAGATGATGCAAGTGCCACTAGGTGAGGACCAATGATTGGCAATAGGGCTTCTATGAGAAGCTTTTGCGATGAGGTGACTTACAAGATGCAGAGCTTCAGGAATAGTTTCCGGCCTCCTCAAACCAAAACCAGTTCGAGCCACAACACGATGTGAGGGCTAAGCTTACACGATGGGATGACTCATGAGGTGAACACGAGGGTTTGTGCTAACTGCACCACTGTCCTAAAACCCAAGCCATTACCTCCTCCTGCTCTTCTTCTTATTCATCTGTTATGGCTCTACATAAGTTTGAACTTGATTCTACATCACATCTCCTTCCTCTTTTTCTTCAATGCCTCTAGCACGTGTGTCAACAAGCCCAGCATAGCACCAACACCAGGACCATCTCACTTCAACTAAGGTCAGAACCCCAAACTTGGAACACTATTTCAAACATTGATCACTAGTGCCATTTATAAATATAAATAATCTTTTTATGAAATTACCATCTTGATCTTTTTTCTCAGGGATAATTAGTAATTGAGGGTGTATTCAGGCTTCAGCCAAATGATCTAAAGCTGAAGTAGAATGTCTAAAGGCGGATTTACAGGAATTTGGTCTGATATAGTTCAATTTGTGTTTATTTTGGCTCATTGAGGATAAGAGCAAGTGGGAATCATCTTGAATTTGCTTTTGGGCTTGAATCAGGCTTAAATTAGGTTTGGATTGGACATTTTAGAGTTGTTGCAATGGTAAAGTTGTTGTCTGCATACAATAGACCCTTTTCTGAACCCTGCATTGGCCAAAGCTTCGTGCCCCAGGCTCCCTTTTTTTTTTGGGGCATTTTAGATCGGAACCAATGTTGAACTAATTAAACTAGTCTGTCACAGATTGGATAAAATTGTAAGTTAGGTTTTGTACTATCGATCACTTTTTCCCAACTCTTGTACAACCCTCTCCCTCTCCACCCATGGCACCAATCCAAAGTCCAAACCCTCCACTTCTCTTGCAATCTCACACATATATCTGCCATTGATAGTCAACTGAGAAGCCTCGCTGCAAGCAATGCTCTCTCCACTAGCCTCATTGTCTCATAACCAATCATCACTTGCTGTCTTTTGTTGCAACAGCCTGATGTCGTCACCTAGCAGCTGAGATCCTTTTTTTCTGCTGCTTGAGCAGAAGCCCTAGCCACATCCCCTTTTCAAGGTGCACCAAGTAGTGACCCTTCTGCCCCCTTGCACCTCGTGCCTTTTTCTTTGATGTTTATCTTTCTTATATAATTGTTGTTGATTTTTTTCTATTTTCTTATATGTGAGATCTTATAATGTATGTTCATAGTTTCATATAGCTGTGTAGTGACAAGTGACAACATGGTGTTATATGTTATAACATGCTAGACTATTACTTGCATAACTATTCATGTGAGTTCAATCTGGACCTTTACTAACTAACTTTCAATTAATTTAGTAAAGTCCAAAAGTAAATTAAGTTAATGTCCTTGTTTTTTCTTATCGCACCGAAAAAAATTTCAAGATTTATTAGTAATTTCAATTAGGGATCTAAAATTCAAGACTCAACTATGGCGTATTATTGAAAATTTTTCTCATTTACCAATCATGGATCTAGAGTTCGAGACTCAGCTGCAGCGTATTATTAAAAAAATTTATCATTACAATCAATGATCTAAAGTTCGAGACTTAGGATTTTTTCTCATTAATAAGTATTTTTCCAACTTTTTTTTTATTAGGTATTACACTACCATGCTTCTCTTTAGTCCCACATCTTAGGATTAACAAGACCACAAATAAAGAAGCTTCTATAAATACCTTGGGTCTACAACATTAGAAAACATACCTTTCTCGGCCTTTTCGCTAAGATCAAGTGTAGTATCATTTTTTACGAGGGAGAGTCTGTTACAGTAGTTTACTCTGGGGTTCTCGAGCATCCTCCTTGTGTTGCACTACTATATGGGCTTGGCACACCCTTACCAAGTCCAATTTATCGTATTCATATATTATATTACACATGCAATGCATGTGCACAATAACTAGTATATATGAAGTTTTATATGATTGCATGATATTAATAAATGTGATTTAGAAAGCGGTAATGTAAAATGTTATTTTGGGATGAATAGTATTTATTGTTGCTAGTGTTGGTATACATTTATGATGCTAAGTAGTAAGACACATTATAGTAGGTTAGGATATAAAAGTTATGTGACAAAACCTAATACAACACTAGAAAATTTACTTACAGATGAGAGTTTATGGGTGGAGAATCAGTCTATTATGGATAAGGCCTTTAAAGGATGATGACTCGATTGCAAATGAGACATGATGCTCTATTGGAAAAAAAATCACACATGCTTCGAGAAACGTGTCCCTATTTCAAACATCCTCCTCTCTTATTCTATCGGTAATATCTTCGCCAATATCTCCATATTGAATAAAAGATCCAAGATATCAAAAACTTACTTAAAGCTTATAAAAATTTATAAATATGTTTAATTACTATGGTATATTTATGAAAAAAAACACATTCTGAAGCACTTTGGGTCAAGAACACATCAAATTAAAACATGGAAATATTTTCAGATGATGACTAATGGTTTCCATGACCTAGCTTAGAAAAGAGCATCACATACAAAGTGAGTGTTTTGTGATAATGGTACGTGAAAAAAAATGTATTTCCAATAAATTGAAATTAACTCAGGCAGGAAGAGTGCATCCATCATAACAAAAGTAATAGAGATTAGTATGATAAATGTCATATAGTAATTGCAGTATTCTCCAGGAATCTACTAGGCAGAGCAGACCCATGATAAAAGATTAAAACTAATGAATTTGAATGCAACTGGCAACTATCCCAGTTGTCAGCTGTGGTCACCACCCCCTAGAGCTGCTAATGAAGGCAGGATGATGAGAAACTTAGAAGGCTAGAAACAATATAGAGTCTAATTATTTCCCTAATATGATACTGATTTTCTATTATTCAAGTAATAAACACAAATATTCCTTGGCAAACTACATGTTCCCTGGGACACAATGTCATATACTTAATCCAAAGTTCAATGTTCCAACCATCAGGTTTAAATTACCATGAAAATGCAATTGTTGACTAAACTTTGTGGGCTTATTTTTAATCAAGAAATCTAGAATAACTTAAAGAGAGTTGAGCTTTGTTAGATAATTGGCAATGATAAACAATTAAACATAGAAAAAGGATGGAAAAGCAGAAAATAGCAGCTATAAGAATGAATTTACTTTCTCTCATTAGAGCTTGGTTTGAGATCCCTATCTATAATCCCACGTGTCAAGCTTCTAGCAAGTTTTAATTGCTTGTGCTCAGAAGGATTTGTCCTTCCAACTTCAGGATCCCAGACAGTAACAAGCTCATTTGTGGATGATACAGGGGATGGTGCAAAAAAGTTTGCCCCAGATTCCTGCACGTCAAGTATGAGAAATACGATCAACATTATTGACAGAGTTATTCTTTGTTTTGGGTTGGTCATGACAGAAAGAAAGATTTCACAATAAAACCAAATGTATACTAAAACTTTGTACAGAAAGGAAAATCTAAATAGCAAATTTAAATCTTGTGTAGTCCAAGTGAAAGTCCACAAAGGTTGAAAAGGCAACAAAGTCAAGTTTCAGTTGTAACCAGTAGCTTAGAGAAACATTATGCAACCAGCCTGAAGTTGCTCTCACCACCCCCATATAATGGATTGAAAGATGTACAAACATAGATGGATTCTACACATTGGATCTCATAAATTATGTAATCTAAGCATCTAAGTTATTCATGACTAAGATCTCTAACAACAAAACATGGGGAAAAAAATCAATGTTCCTCTCCATATAACTCAGTTAATATCATTAACCATCACCAAAATAATTTGAGATTTTACTTTGGCAATCTTCCTGTTACATGAAAAATGGTTCTCAAGGTAATACTCATTTTCCAAAATTACTCAAAAGATAGTTGTGAAATAATCAAATGATGACAACTTAGGTCCTCAACTGTCACAAAATTACAGTTCTAGCAACCAACCCTTTTTTGACCAATTAGCAATGAAAATGTTATATATGTGGCTAGAATATATGCATGAGATTGGAAGCATGAAGAGTCCAAATTTTAGCAAACAAAAAGATGCCATGAAATCATGAAAGCCTTGTGAAGGTACAGCTAACCTGGAAAGCAACTCTGTGTTCAAAAGTGCAGAAGCTGACAACCACGCTAAGGTGAGAATTGTCACTATTAAGGTTTTCTCTGTCCTTAATTTTATCCATAGCTTTAAAAGTAAGACGATCCAGCCAATCAATTTGTTGTATTTGGCCCCTTTCATACTTGTTTACAAGCCTCTCCAGACGTTCTATCTCACCACGCTCATGTTTGGCAACCTGCTAATTTGTAGGCATTTAAAAAGATGGATGATTGATGCAAAGTCTATGTGAATAAAAAAATATCCAATTTATAACCTAATAATAACCTTTCCTGGTGTAGAAGTCGGAATTGCTCCATCAGCCTCTTTTCCAAGCCAAAGTCGAAGCTTTTGCCTCCCTGATTTTAGTTGTTTTTTATTATTAAACAGATAAATTGTTGCTCCGCCAACTAAACCATTATCATTACCACATGAGACATCCCAAACCTACACGAAAATAAAACACAGAAACATATCTTAAAACAACAATGCACTGATGAATATGCACAGAAAGATAATGGAAGTACTATATATTGAAACAAAAAAACATCCACGAGATTCAAGAAAACAAAAGTAATTTATACAGATAAAACAAACATCTATAAATTGTTGTAAGCTTAAAACTTGGTATTCCTTATATTCCAAATCCAACTAAATTTACTAGGAAAGATTACTTCAACATTTGAGAGAAAAAAGTATATGTCTACCATTGAAGAAGATTATAAGAATTGAAGCACAACTAGCTCTCTTAATTTTCTCAATAAATTCTTGCCATCTTTTCTTATGAAGATATCTGTGTTGGTCAAAAGAATTTAGATATCTCCACAATGGCATGATAATGTCCTAAACTCTCATGATTTTGCTTTTGGGTTATACCCAAAAGGTTTCATACCAATGGAGATATCTTCCTCTTTTAAATCCAAGGACCACATGGCCCTTTCAAGCAGATAATATATCCATTTGACGTCCAATCCTCGACCCACAAATTTTTCCTGCCCCTCAGCCCACCCGACCTACTAGGACTTCTCTACTTGGTGTCCAGTCTTCTTGATCCGGACACGGGAGCCCCACTTATTTTATTCTAGGTCAATATTGTACTCACATAGCGCAATTAGACCA
>JBBPFP010000068.1:6496505-6516583 GCA_037974795.1 Kaempferia galanga
AAAGTACTTGAGGACGTGGCCTGAGGATAGGGCCCATCCCATTGGTTTTCACAGTAGGATTACTCCGCGACGACAGGGGCAGTGCCAACCAAAGAGCTGGGCAGGACGGAACCCCATCTGGAGGGCTAAACATGCCCGACGGCTCGGCGTAGCCACAAGCACCAACTAACTGATACAAACAGACCTTCAGAGCAGACCTCCAGAGCCAGAGCGCAGACCTTCAGAGCAGACCTCCAGAGCCAGAGCGCGGACCTTCAGAGCAGATCTCCAGAGCCAGAGCGCACACCTTCAGAGCAGACCTCCAGAGCCAGAGCGCGAAACTTCAGAGCAGACCTCCACAGCCAGAGCGCAGACCTTCAGAGCAGACCTCCAGAGCCAGAGTCTCAGGGTCGGAGGTTAGACTCCCTAAAATATTCTTAAATTCTGCCAGAGCGCGCAAGCGACTCAACCGGTTCATAATATCAAATGACCTGGGAGCTCCGCTCGGTCAGTTTCACATCTAGGCTCCGTCCGACCGCACGGGGTCGTTTGCTTGTTGACAGTCAGCCGCACGGATCCCTGACGCGTGTCTGAAAGCAACGTCCCTGATGCATCTCGGCAACAGAGCCCATACATTGCAGCTCGTCATTAACTGGAACATGCCTTCGCACGTATCCCAATGATGAAGAGTCATACCGTCATTAATTGGAACATGCCTTCCCATGTCTCCTAATGACGAAGAGTCATGCCGTCATTAACTTGAACATGCCTTCGCATGTATCCCAATGACGAAGAGCCATTTATAAAAAGGGATCTTTGGTACTCACGAAAAGGAGGTCAGGTACACATACACCCTTCTTCTAAGAGTAGCTTACTCTTGCAGACTCCTTTAAGTTCTTTTTCTCCTTTCTGGTCGGAGAACTCGCTACTGACTTGAGCGTCGAAGAGGACCCCGTCCCCTGTTTGGAGGCTAGCGCTCGTTGGCTCTGCGCGATTGCTTGTAGGCTTCGGGCGTGCTGCTCCACGTACTCTTCCGGTGGTCGAGGTGTTGCTCTTCCGGTGGTCAGTGCTTCGCCAGCCCGGTTCCCCCTTATTTCCCTCTTCCGAATGAAGTCCAGCTCAGCCAGCTCAGTCCTCGTCGACGAAAGTGGTCAGTAGTATTCCGAGTTGGTCGTCCACTCGGACCCGTGCAGGATCAGTGGGGAAGTCCAACTAGCTATGTAGCATGGGCACTCCATTCTTTTGTTTTTTATTTTTTTAAGTGTCAGAGACGCAGACACGACATGGACACGAACACGACTCGCAAAAACCGTGTCATTGACTTTTTAAAAGTTTGACCATTTGGATACGGATAGGATACAGCTAGGACACGGATGACACATTTTCGGATACGTTTAAGTTCAATTGAAAAAAAAATGAAAGTTACAAGGTTAAATTGAAAAATAATAAATTTATGAGGACTAATTAATAAATAAATTAAAATGAATTGGGCTAAAAAAGAAAATCCTAAATTAGTCTTTCTTGCTCCTATTCCTTCTCTCATTCTTTCATCATTGATCATCACAACACCACTCGCCATTGCTCGCTGCTCTCATTCTTTCATCATCGATCATCACAGCAACACTTGTCAGTGCTCGCCACCGCTGATCGGTGTTCGCCGTTGCCCTTCAGTTTCTAGCAAGTTTACTTTTCAGTTTTTTCTTTTGAAATCACTGCTCACTGCTTAGAATTTATTTTTGCTTTTGGGAATTGTGTCTTCTTAATTGTTGTTTTTTAGTAGAAAATTTAAAATGTTCAACTATTTTGTAATGGAATAACACTTCTTTAATTTGTTACGCACAGTAGGATGTTGGAAAGTTTATTGATCCATATGTTTATGTTATTTCCAGCCTATTTGCCCTAGAAAGTTTTTAAAATGAGAGTGGACAAAAGGATGCTCATTATTATTCTCCTATGTGGAAATTTGCAACCAAGGTAGAATTGGCAGTTGGAGGAAATGTCACTTAGTCATGCAATATATGTGCTAAAGTGTGCAGAGGATCATATTCGAGGGTGAAAGCACACCTGTTAAAACAAAAAGGTGTTGAAATTGCTGGTTGTACGGCTGTTACAATGGATCAAAGTCTATATCATCAAATATGGCTTCAAAATCCTCATTAGTGGTCCTTTGCAAAATGATTATCCAACTCTAACAAAGAAGAGGAAATGACCACTTGGCCTTCTTGAAAAAGCTTTTAAGTTGCATGTTAGAGATGAACTCCACTCTAAATTGCAAGGTTGTTTTACACCGGGGGATTATCTTTCAATATTGCTAGGAATCTTCATTATGCTCATGCTTTCAATTTGGCTACTCAATGAAGGATTCCAGATTAATACAATTTATTGAGAACTTCACTTCTTCAAAAAGAAAAAGCTTATACTGAAAAGTTGTTGAAGCCAACAAAGGCTGCATGGAAATAAAAAGGAGTTAGTATTTGTAGTGATCGGTGGTCGGATGTGCAAAGAAGGCCAATTAATATAATGGTCGTGTGTGAAAGCGGCCCTATGTTTTTGAAGGTGATAAATTGTGAAGGTGAGTACAAGGATAAAATTTTCATCTCTAAGTTGCTCATTAATGTCATAAATGAAGTGGGACATCATAATGTTGTCCAAGTGGTCACTGATAATGCTCTTGTTTGCAAAGTTGCTAGGTTTACTTGTTGAGGCAAAATACCCACGCATATTTTGGACTTCTTGTGTTGTGCACACACTGAATCTTGCTTTAAAGAATACGAAACAAAGAAGCTTTTGATGAGGGCAAGTGGATAGCAGAAGTAGCAAATGATGCTTCAATGATCAAAAATTTTATCATGAATCACAATGTGAGATTATCAGTATTCAAGGATAACTCAAACTTGAAGATGTTATCACTTGAAGATACTCGATTTACTTCCTCGATCATCATGCTTAAAAGGTTCAGACAAATCAAGAAATGTCTTGAAAACATGGTGATTAGTGAAAGATGGGATGTGTATGATGTAGTGAAGGCTAGAGTAGTGAAGTACAAGATAAGATTGATTATATACTTGCTTTCACAAGTTTGATTTATGAGATGCTAAAGAAAGCAGACACTAATCAACCTTGTCTTCGTTTAGTCTATAAGTGGTGGGATTAAAGGATAGACAAAATGAGAGTTGCTATCTCAAAGGGGCATCTTAGTGGAGATTCAAAGTTTTATGAGATTGTTCATAATATTCAGGGGGAACGATGGAAAAACAATACACCTCTATATTGTTTGACGCATTCTTTGAATCTAAGGTAAAGCTCTAAAAAATTTTAACTTTCTAAGTTTTAGTAAATTAGAAATATTAGTTCATGAATGATGTTAAACTATCAATCTTTTTATATAGGTATTATAGACATGAGTGACTCCAAGAATCTCCCAATCATCTTCCTCCTCAAAGGGACATCGAAGTTTCAAGGGAAAGGAAAAAGTACATTGAAAGATATTACTCCAATTCATCCGAACGAAGAAGTGGCAATAAAGAGGTTGCCTCTTTTTCAGGCTTTCAGCAACCATTGATGATTTTTCTTATAATGATGCAATGCGTAATCGAGGTTTGATGTCTCAAACTATGTGGTGGGTTATCCATGGTGCTTCTGCACCAAGTCTTCAAAGTTTAGTTTTAAAGCTACTTGGACAGCCATCTTCTTCTTCTTGTGAGAGAAATTGGAGCACCTACAGTTTCATACACTCATTGAAGAGGAACAAGATAACACCACAAAGAGCGGAAGATTTGGTGTATGTTCACTGTAATCTTCGTCTTTTATCTAGGAGTCTACATTATAATGAATGAGAAAGCAAGATGTGGGATGTTGGAGCAGATGGATTTGATTCTATGGATATAGAGGGTGCTGCTTTCCTTGAAATTGCCAATTTGTCTCTTGATGAACCTGAATTGGAGTCAATCTGATTTACTGAGAAAGGCAGTGTTGGTGATGAAACCAATATGGATGTTTGATTTTTTTTACTTGTTTAAGATGGATTTCATGTGTTGCATTTTGTTATGTTTACTTCTTGTTTGTAATGGATATCATGGTTGATGTAATATGGACAAGGTTTTCTATTTTAGGATTTTTAATTTTTAATACTATAGAATATTTATAATATTGTTTTATATTTTAATAATCGACGTATTCTAGACATATCGTGTCTTATATTTTTAAAATTTTCCATATCATTGTATCCGTGTCGTATCTGATACAATACCCATATCCGTATCCATGCAACATAGATGTCATGTAGAATTTAGGAAAGAAAAATAGTGTATTGCACTTATATCAATTTGGAACTAAACCAACTAAACAAATAGCCTTATTAATCTAACACATATAACAATTGAGAAGTTCCAAATTAGGATGAACTATTCCTCTAAAAATTGATAATTATATTCACTGTGTTTGGTGGAAAGTTTGGAATGCTAGAGAAAATAGATGAATTTATTAAAAAAAAACAAAATCTGATAATAATTTTGTAAAATTTAGTTGACCACTTTCACAACAAACTCATCACGAATTTCAATTAACATTAACATGATAATGAAACTAAAATTGTATATCCATTAGGGACCTTTGGTTTACTATGATATAAAAGAAGTTTGAAGCCACTTTTGTCAATTTTATTATACTAAGACAATGAGTGTTTTTTATTAAGGAATAGATAGACCTCATATATTTGATATGTCTATTGAGAAAAGGATGAGCATAAGTAGCATTGCATCCAAGATTATCTTAATAAAAGTGCCCATGGATCTCCTTGAGCAACAAACATGGGTTAGCAAAATAGGACCATAAAAGCCCATAATTTTAGGGTGAATTGCAAAACAAAATATAAAAGAAATAACTTGATTGTTTAATCTAATCAAGGAGTGTCGTTTTGCAGTCAAAATAAATGAAGCATGCTCAAAGTTAAATATTTCTACATGGGTAAAAGAAAAGGTAACATCAAAATTTATTCCTTTTGCAATCACAACATGGTCAAGAAGTATGTTTCCCCTAATCAAGAAATCCTAAAAGCTTATCTACTTGAGGGAAAGGAAGCGAAAGTAGTGGAAAAGGAAGGGGTAAGCAATTAAATCCTCTTATCCATTAAGAAGAAGAAAAAGTTAACGAAAGAAGGAACCAATTTGAAGCTCTTTTCCCCACTTTTGGCTGCTCAAAAGTGGACTGAAGGGGAAAGGAGGAAGCAATCAAATCCAACTGTCTACTGGAACAGAAAAAGGAAAGGCAAGGGGAAGAAGGAAGTAATTTGAAGCTCTTTTCCCCACTTTTGGGTTGGACCAAAGAGGAGAGAAAAAGAAGATTAACAAAAAGACTGATTTAACCCTGCATATCTGGGCACAAAATCAAAGAATAATTTTGTCATTTTCTCTTCTTTTCTCTCTTTTCAACGATAAGATTGTAACCCCTGATCCCTTACTCTCCTCCTTTCCTCACAACTATTCCACGTGTTCTCCTCCAACATATTCTAGTGCCTATAAGTGGAAATATAGAACAAGAGATGTAAATCAATATATTCTTTTTGTAGTCATTTGTGTGGGCTATGGTGTTTCAAATCTATCTATTCAAGCAAACTTAGATAACTTTAGAACATAAACAACTTATAGAGTACGCTGCCAAATTTATTCATAAGTTGAACAGAAGTTCATACTTTGACCCTCACAAAGAACAAGAAGATTCATCTGTGGTATAATAAAAAGCAGGACAAAAGCTTGCCAAGTCCAAATAATTATATAGTTGAGATAACGGGAAAACATGTATCATTTGATTTCCTTTTGGCTATGCAAGGAACTTTTGTTAGGTTGTTATGTAACAAGAAAAAGCAGTCTCTCTCCTCAACATGGTAACATGTTTCAAAAATCCATAACATATTGCTTAGATAAAAATAAACTATAGACAGTGATTGATAAATCTACCTTCAAGGCATGTTGGGCACACATCCTCCTCTTCAGAAGAAGGAAAGAGGTAAGTTACTTCTTTTCTGGCTTCTGCAGTATTCTTTAATGAAGACTCAGGTATACAGAATTTGGATCGTGAGTCGAAGTCTGACTTAGATTTGCTTTCCATTCTCGATGATTCTGTCTCACAAACATTGCTACTTCTACATGATTCAGACTCCTCATGGTAATGGCTAAGGAACTTATTATTGGACATAACTCCATGATGCGGCCGAGAAAATCTCGGATCATCATAAGGTATTGGCCTGGGAGGAGACTGGTATGTATCAGGAATAGAGTCATCAACAGTAACTGCTTGAGATACAAAAGTAATTCTCTCTTGCACAGATGAAGTAGCTGCATGCACTCCTCTTTGAAATAAAGCAATGTACTGCAAACAATAAAATGGAAAAAAAGACTCAATAATAGAAATGGACCAAATATAGGTAAACACATTTCAACTTCTTCATAACAATAGGAAATGTATGGTAGTTGATTTCAAAAACTAACTCAATAACATTGATCAAAAGCATGACCTAACAAAACAAGAATTTCACAGATTGCTTTCGTTAGCATTGCCCTTTCCACTCCAGACTCCTTTTGTAACTTTAAATTGTTTTGGACAAGCATCAACTCAAAATATAACTTGAATAGGCTGCCAATCAATTAAAAAGAGTTCTCTTATCATCATATCAAGTAGTAATTCCAGTAGCTTACTGAAGAACATGTAAATCATGGCAGTCTAGTACCAGCCAATTGCAACAGTAGCCTGGAGGGCCTACACAACATTAGGCTATTACAATATATCATGGCTGCCAGCAGATAATGGAAAAATGATGTCCTCAAAGTTGAATTGTAACTTCTGAAGGTAAAAGGGAAATGCATTTTTTCTGCACCTTTTTGCCTGTTATAATATGCATCCTCATCGACTCAATTTCATCCCAAATACAAATGCCTCATAGAAGACAAGCTAGGAATTCATGAATCGTAGTCAAACAGCTCCTCCATAATAAAAGGTAAAACAAACTTGTCTATCAAGCTTTCATATTGTCTCCAAAATAAAGCCAAAACCACTAGTGGCATATGGCAGTGTACTTGTGCATAGACTTTACACACACCATAATTGAAAAAGTAAACAAATAAAGAAAAAACAATAATTAAAGCAAATAAATTAGAAATGAATTCAAGATTGGTTATCCCAAGTACAAGTGCCTCATGGAAGGCAAGCTAGGATTTCTTGAATCTTAATCAAATAGCTCATCCATAGTATAAGGAAAAACAAACTTTTCTATCAAGCTTCACAATGTCTCCAACGAAAAGCCAAAACCACTAGTGACATATGGCAGTGAACTTGTACATAGACTTTACACCCACCATAATCCATCCAAGGAAAGGAATAAAGCAAAAAACAATAATTAATAGAAAATAAATTAGAAATTAATTCGCGATTAGCGTATCTACAATAAAAAGTAACAAACAAAGAAAAAAAAATCAAGATCGGTGTCTAACAAATTTTAAATTTGATTTTTTTTTTTCCATTTGATAATTTGGATCCAATTAGCATTTTTTATTTTGGTAATAAAGAAAGAATAATTATAATGACAATCATGTCTTGCATATTTTTCTTATTTAAAATATTTATTCCCATTTTGCTTTGAGTCAAGTCTATGCATCTAAAGGGCGGTGAATAGTGCCTTAACTGTAAATAAAATATTTTCCTCTTGCTTGGGTTAATGCAAGGCAAAGATACAAGTTAGTTTTTTCAATTTTGATTAGAGTATGCATGGTGGAAATATAAGAACTATATACACAGAGTAATTCACTAACTCAAAGATGGAACTGGTTCGCACCCTAGGTCTTACTCCATGGCCTAGTAAGCTATTCAGTACACCAAACCCGAAATTCCTACTATACATTATGCTCCTTTGAGAGAGGTGGAGAAACCTCATATAAGATATAAAAAGCAAATATTTATTGTGTATGAGTAATGCATTTGAGTTCCCCTTATACTTTATTTATAGTAATAAGGGTGCATTCAAATAGAAGATAAAAAAGTTCATTTGGATTACTTGTGGGAATCAATCAATTGAATTGTAATTGACAACTGATGCACAAATAAGATAACATTATCACTCAATGGCTAGAATTCAGTCGAGCATCCAGTTGACTGATGCAATTGACTGATGTCCTGATAAAAGTTATCGCTCAATGGCATGAATTCAATCAACTAAATCTTGCATCAAATTGACTAATATACTCAGTCGACTGATTATACATCCAATTAAACAGGTCGGGTAGGTTGGGTACAATCACAATCTTATCAGCCAATAATTTTTATCTTCAGTCGACTCAACTATGACCAGTGATACCCATGTTATGTTACCAAAAACATTTTAAGATTAAGCATCTAAAAGTGATTAAATTTTATTTGGACTCAAATTGGACTATAAGTAGAGTTAAATTGGACAAATTAGGATTGAACCAAATTAGATGTATTGAACCTAGTACAATAGCATTTATTTGGGCTCACTTGGTCAGGGTTTTGAGGAGTTTATATATTTGAGAAGTTGTTTGTTTTTCTGAATAATCTGTGCACCACAATTCCCACTCCTCTCCTTTGTATCTCTTTTCTCTTGAGCCCTCTCCTTCCCTCTCGCGATTTCGCCCAAAAGCCATCAGCCATGCTGGAAGCGTCCACCTTGCTGGAATCCGTCACCCTTGCTGGAAGCAGCAGCCTCCTTCCTGGAAGCCGCCGGCCATATGGAATCAACTGTCGAGCTCCCCCATCGAGAAGCAATAATGATGTGGCCGATTTATCTATAGGCAATGATGATAGCCTCCTTGAGGTGCCAAGACTTCTTCCATTGCTGTGATTTTGTTTCATCAATGCTTCTAATAGGGGATCATCTGTAATCGTATTCCTTATGCTGCTCTTGATTAAATTCCTTGCCACTACGGAGTTGTCAGTTTCAGATTGGTTCTTTCCCTTCCTTGCATTTCTGTAATTTGACCCTCACTGAGAAATTTTAGGAGTATAGATATTCATATCAAAATCAGATCTGACTATTCGCCATCTGAGTCATGATTAGCATTGAATGAATTATGATTGAGTATCTATCCTTCTTTTGAAGCAAAATGTGATTACGCTCACCCCTCACAACCGTTCCCAGGTTCTGTAAAGGGAGGTAAATCACATAGTCAACTTATAGCCAACCACCAATAGTTAGGGTCTATCCTTCGTCTTGATGATTGATTGGCAGGTAAGTAAACAACCTCAATGCGAAAATATATATTCATAGTATAGTGTTGAGTAACCAATAGTTGTTCTCATTCACATCTTGCATATCTAGTTGCTAGCGGACCCGAGGGAGTTAGTGTAAATGTATTTAATTAGTTTAGTTAGCTTTAATCTAAATGTTTGTTTTAACATTAGTGTAGCTCACATACGATAAGCGAAGCAAGTTTTACTACAAACTTAGCTCGTATAGGGCAAGACATGTGCAATCAACTCAATTAGCCAATGCAACAAACTTATCTTGTCTAACAGTTACCTGAGTCAACTCAAACAGTTAACTCAGCAACCCAATCAACTAAAACAAACAACATCAATGTTGACAAAATCTTTTATTTTGCTTGACTTGCACCTCGTAATCCCACACAAACCTTTGAGATCAAACACATACTTAAGCTACAACTAAGAACTCATGTTTCCCAATCGAAGGCTCCCAATAAAACCTATCTAACCTGAAATCGTGAACCTAGAGATTACAAGGCACACAATATCTGACAGTTCGCTATCTTTTTAGTTGTCACAATTTTACATTGCCTAAAAGTCCACCTTACATTAAGTCCTTAAGTCCTCAAATACACCAAATTGAGGCCCTGCTACACACGTCATCCTTCACTTTCACCTATGAAGTCCTCCAACTCTTGCTATTCCTGTCAAAGTTGTTGAGCCTCTGGTCTCCCCACCCTGCTGCCCCTAGGATGCCCTATATCATCTTTCTCTAAACTCCAACGGACCTCTTGAGCCTTGAGTTGAATCAACTTAGTTGCACTATATCAACATCACAACTCGACCTCGTCGAGTCATACCATGAGCTTCAAGTGCATACTTACCCAGACCTTGCAAACTCCATGCCCACATCAATGACAAGGTAGAAACCTAAATTAAAACTCTGTCAAATATATTAAAACATGTTGATCAAAAACAACCACTCAGGGCATGATTGCACTAACAAATTCTATAACAAAAGTTCTTATAAGTCCTTTAATTTTCATCTTTAAAGTAATACAATGTCTAATTTGTACTTTTTCCTTTGTGAGATAATTATCTTCTTCGCTGCATCAGCTTCATTTTATGTTCTTTGGTGATTTGACAGTTCGATCTTTGTGTTGCAAGTTGACAAAAAATATATCTTCTACAGCTCTTTTATTTTTCCATCATTTACTAGTACCCTATTGCATTCATCTTTAATACATCTTATTTGGCTAAGATCTCTGATTTTCCTCTCTTTCACTTTAGCTATTCTATAAATATCTCTTTCCCTTTTATCTGGACCCAAGTTTTAATATAATCGTTCAAAAATTTTATTTTTTTGCTTCATTCTCGACTTTCATAGCCTCTTTCTTGGCTATTATATATTTGTTTAAATTTTCCTCATTTTTATAAATATATAATTCCTTATAGGTTATTCGTTTGTCCTTTACATTCTTATTCTACCACCAAGATTTCTTACTTGTGATGCATGCCCATTTGACTCACCGAGTACGGCTACTATTTTCAACTTTGATATCATCTTATCTCATGTCGTATTAGAGTCACCTTATATATCACCAAATGCTTGTACTCCTACATTCTCCTTAAATATGTTTTGCTTCCCATCTTGAACTTCCACCACATATAATGAATTTTAAATTTGATTTTTCCTTTGATAATTTAAAGTTAAATGGCATTTTCTATTTTGTAATAAATAGAGAATAATTATAGTCTCAATTGAGTCTAGTCTATTTTCTTTATTTAGAATATTTATTTTTCTGTCTACTTTAAGTAAGTCAATAAAAGAAATGGTGTTGAGTTATGTAAATTTTTTAATTTTAAATTATCTAACTCCCTTCTTCAATTTCATTTCAAATTCTTTGTGGTTAGACGATTCAATTTTAGTGTTACATCACTACCCATCATACTAATAGGATCTAGAAATATGACCAATATTACCAACAAAGAAGGTAAAGTAGAAGACAACTCCTAATTAGAATATTCTCCTTGCTAACTAACCTAATTTTAAGGAATATATACATAGTTATCTATATATTTTATACCAAAAGGTTATGTGAATCTTTCTAAAAACATGACTGCAATATTTTCTTTGCATCATTATTTTTCTTTACTAGTATATGTTGATGAACCCTCAATCAGCAAGATTCTAGTATAATTTCATTATGCTATTAAGGAGCACTAACTAACAATAAAAAAAAAAACCCTACAATTATTGAAATGTGCTGTGCATAACAGAATAAAAAAGCAAAAACCTCTTAATCTGATTAGCAGGGATCCTTATCTTTGATTTAGTTTAACAAAGTTAGATATCAATTGCAATAAGTCAAAAAGACTATAAAATTATGTTAAAAGGTTTCATGCAGCGTGTTCACCTTTTCCTTGTACTTGCTTAGTTTTAGTCATCAAAGATCTATAATTAAGTCTGATTGCTTTATAAAGAATGAGGGTTCATGGATGAATGATGCATCACAATTTGACTGTGGCAGTTAATAGAATGGATATGCGTGAAGCATGATTGTCAGCTACAATCCAACTATGTTCTCCACTTCTCCTCAACAATCATTTAGGGTGGCAATACTAGAAGTAATACAGCAGTGGATCATTCATTACACAATTTCAAATCACTTGCCATTATGTGCTGACTAACGATTCAATGCGAGATATTGATTATAGAAAGGGAGAAGCAACACAAGTAATCAATAAAAGCTCAACTTAGAACCAAGGTTTAAAATCTCGACCCTTGCCAAAGTTTCGGTCCCAGACCGGAATGATACAGTTTCGGTATCGTACCGTGCCAATACGGTTTCGGTATTTTATTATTTATATATCGTAATTATTAGAGAAATATTTATTGTATATAATTTAAAAATAAGTTTCATGTGATTTATATAAATTCTCAATTATTAAACAACTTAATATGGCTAGAAAAAATAATTAAATATGGTTTTCTTTAAAGGAAATTAATCTATCAATAACTTGAATTAAAATCGATTCTTGTAACATTGAGTTAACTCCATAGATTAAATAATCATCTGATTTAAAGTTGGATTTGAACCGGCACCACTTCAATAGTAAAACAGTAAATAATAATAATAATAATAATAATAATCAGAATATAAATCTGATTTATTAGATTTTTTACTTTTTTTAAAAAAAATTTAGAATTTTTAAATAAAATTTAAACTAGTAAAAATAATTTTCAGAATATTAATTAATAAAATTTATTTAATTTTTTAATTTTAAATATATTTTTTACATTTTATTGGGATAATTTAATTAGGGTTTATGAAAATCTCTTCAAAATATCTCAGCTAAGTTGGGAAATATTTGAATTACTTAAATCATTTGGTTTAATTTTTGATGAACCGAAAAACTCGCGGATGCACGGCGCCTGAGGCGTCCTGCGACGCCACGCCTCCAACCCACTTTGGCTTTTGCGAAAAGGGATCAAAGGCGCCTCCGAGACGCTTGGTCCGCAACGCTTCTGACAGCGCCGAAGTCCCACAACATCTCCGCCGCCTCTGATACGCTGCCTCCACTCGTTTAGGAGTCACGCGATTCCTTCCGTCGAGCAACACGTGATGCCCGTGATGACGCACGAAATTATCCCGCCTCTTGTGTCGGTTTCGCTGCGATAGTGAAATGGTAAAGAATGGTATTTTAATCGTTATGAGTTATTTCATGATTTCTTAACACTCCTTATAATGAATCATTCCATAGTTTAATGAAATGTTTTTTAGCCTAACAGGCACACTATGATCCAACAAAACTTCAAAAGCTCCTGCTAACCTCAAGGACAAAGAACATAAGTGCATGAATTGATGATAAAATGATGAAGGAACACTTGGCACAAACCAAAAGTGAGCACAAGAGAAGGATCAAGCCAAGACAACCAAATTAGCCTGTCAATCCATGCAGGCCTCAGTAATCAATATTAACATCTACAGTCAAGTCTCTTGAAGTTGAGACTGAGTTTAGTTAGTTTAGATAGATTCTGGTTTCTACTATTATTCAATGATCACATTTATCAAAAACACCCACATCCATGGTTGATACTCGAAGGATATATCAGGGCCACAAGTCACACTCCATGAGGAGATAGATCGTGATAGTCTTTTATATTTTCTTATGACTCCGCTGAACAACTTCATTGGTTCATATCGCCATCTCTTAATACCTACATTTGGTCCTCAGGCAAATACTTTGAGACATCAAAAATTTCTTATCACCCTCATTTCTACTCAGGTAGCATTCAACCACCTTTACATATCTAACCCCAGGTTCTGTATATTCTAAAAAAAACAGTAAACCAACCAGAAAATGAATGGAATTGTTGGTTTTAACTTTTAAACACCGACAACTAAGCTTTCTCAAATTAATGAGGCCATAAAATATAAGAAATTTCTTTTCACACGTGTCTGCATCATATAATTTAACCAATAAGGAAAAGCCAAAAATGTTAAATTGCAGCCACATCTCCGAATTGATGAGAAGTACTTGCCTAGTTCCTACATCCTCAAACAATCTCCACAGTTGCATATATAATGTAATTGACAATTCAATAAAAATAATAAAAAGTATGAAACTTAGTAACAATACCTGCCCAATTTCTACTGCCTCAAGCAATTTCTCCTCAGTGAGGAAGTTACAGTAGCCCTACATAAAAGAACATTACATTTAGATGCTTACTTAGAATTATTATTAACCCTTGTCCACCCTAAAGCTAACAAACTATTGACTTATTCACATTGTTCAACTAGGCGAGCAGAGTTATGTCTAAGAGAAAGTTATGGAATCATATATAACAAATATTGACAGTATAGAGGTAGCACAGTGTCACTAAAGAAAATAATTTCCCCTAAAATAAATGATAAAATAAAAACAACAAAATAGGATGCTAACTCGTGCATCATCCACATTGTCATCATAGCTTCCTTCCTCCATGGCATAAAGAGCACTAGTAGACTCTCCTTTTCCTCCACCTGCCACTATCTCTCCATTAGTCCACCTCTAGTTTGTACCAAGAGACACCAATCATGGTGCAGAAATCAATAATTTTTATTGAAGTTGTTTGATTAAGATCAGTAGAATGTTAGAATATTGATCATTGAACTGCCTATATGAAGCCATCAAATTAGAAAATCACCTTAAATCCTGTAATATTAAAGTTGTTTGAAATATTCTTTCCTCCTTACCACAGACATGTAGTGAGTCATCCTGGATACAAATACATGGAATTAATTTGCAAATCTTTTCTATTTATAGTTAACTTGCCATATATTTTTTAAAGAAATGTGCAATCCATATTGATCATTCTTAGAAGTAGCACAGTTACTATGGTACGGGTTTAGTCCCACATATCACATTTTGTCTATGGGTATGCTAGACCTTTATATATATGTGCATGTTCATCTTTGTTTCCAACTCAAACTTGTATCGAAGCAAGTTTGTCATTTTTTTTTAAAAGAAATGTGCAATCCATATTGATCATTCTTAGAGTTAGCACAGTTACTATGGTAGGGTTTAGTCCCACATATCACATTTTGTCTATCAGTATGCTAGAGTCCTTTATATATGTGTGCATGTTCATCTTTGTTTCCGATTCAAACTTGTATCGGAGCATGTTTTCTATCTCCAAGTTACAGATTTTATCTTCAGAATGTAGCAAGTATAATGAGATTACAGGGCCTCCCATTCCTTCAAATCCTTTTTCATTTTGTACGACACTTGTCTCTCCGTATGTATCCTCCTCCACAATGATTTCTATCCCTATCCTCCAATCCTGAGCACCTAAGGAGTTTTGCCATAGCCAAATAGATTGTGAATCTTCAGAACTGCATCTTCTCAAGTATGTATTCTGATCCAGGCTGTATTACCCCCTCTCAGATCAGATCTTGCATTGCCCATTGTCAAGTGTGTGTGTGTGTGTGGTATAATAGTTCTCTTTTGTCTCCCTCTCAAATTTGTATTAGAGCATGTTTTCTATCTCGGAGTTTATCGTCAATACCCCTAGGGAAATGCAGTCAATATAATGAGACAACAAGGTATCCCCTCCCTTAAAAATCCTTAATTTTTTTGGTGATACACTTGTCTCTTCTTATGTCTCCTCCTCCACAATGATTTCTATCCCTACTCTTGAGTATGAGCACCTAGGAACTTTTTGCCACAGCCAATTAGACTTTGGGTGTTCAAAACTGCGTCTTCTCAAGTGTCTTCTTCATGTTATCTGATCCAGGCTGTACTGTCACCTCTCGGATCAGACCTTGCATTGCCCAGGGTCTAGATCTGCATCCCAAGCTGCAGTAGACACAAGTTGCATTGCCTCCAGATCTAATCCAAACTACACAAATCCAGGTTTTATCTTACTGGTATCAGATTCTCCTAAGCGTAGATCCCCACCATTCTAGCCAAAACCTTGTGTCAACTGCGGTTATCTCTTCTTTGTCCCGGCTTCAAATGTTTCTCATATGATTGTGATAGCATACCCTCCTTCACCACCACATGTTTCTGCAGCACCTCTACGGCCAAACTCATGCTCATCTGTTTCTCCTGAATCAATAAACCAAAAAGAGATCATAGATAATTTGCCCTTCCCTCAAATACTAGTTGAAGACTTCATTGCTAGTAGCCTCCCCCGGTACTCAATGCGAAGCAATAGCAGCATCCTCCACTGGCACTACAAGGTGTGCTTGTCATTTTAAGCTCAAGGCACCTATATCTGCCCTTCTCTAAAATACTCATCAATGACTATGTTGCTAGTCGCCTCATGCAATAACCTATATGAAGACATAGCAGCAGCCTCCACTGACACAACAAAGCATACCTTCCATTTTAAGGTATGAACCTGGAAACATCTTCTCAAATCTCAATCCATGCCGGTCAGACAGGTAAAAATTTTTATTCCACCGATTGACCAGCACGTGATAAGATCAAATACCTTGTACATGAGCAGAAGACTCTGTTATCCTGCCATTGTTATGATCATCCTCCACAAGACCAAGCTCCTTCCACAACCCCTCCCTTGAGCCCGAGTTCATCCACAACCTTCAACAAGACACTCGAGTCCAAGCATCTTCAACCATTTGTCCGCAACCCTTCCCCAAGCTCATGTATCTTCTATTGGTCATCCAATAGCCTCCATCCATGCTCTAATGTCTTGCAAAATCCACATCGAAGCTTGTGAGCTCCTCTAGACATAAACCTTAAATGTTATGAATGATTGTGAGGAGCTTCTTCTCCCAGTTTTGCAACTTGCAAGAAGCTCATAGGAGAGATCATGACTTGTGTTTCTCCAGTGACAATCTACACCTTCTCAAGCTAGCTTCCTTCCCACTCCTCTTATTCTTCTTCTTTTCCCCTACCCATCAGAGCGGACAATATCATGCCAAAACTATATCATTCCATTCAAAGACCGAAACTGTAGCATGAGTGAAAATTTTAAACCTTGCTTGTAAGCACATTCATATTTTTTGCCCCCAGAATTGTGTGAACCATTCAAGGTTCAGTACAACAAGACTAAAATATAGCAAAATAACTTTAAAAATGGATGATTTTGAAAACAAAAAAGCAGTAAGGATAAAAGCATCTTGATCCATACATATTGTTAGTAGATGTACAATCATAGTACGAGCGCACAATGATCCAAAGTTTAACATGTTTATCTAACTTAACTCATTGACAAAGAATAATACTGCAATTGTAAGTCATGTTAATCCCTATAATATATGTTTAGCTACATGGATGCTATCTGGCCTTTGAACTCCATTAGGGTGATAGGCATCTAATAGTAAAATATATTGGATACTACTAGTTTGCTTTTGCAGATCAATTACTACAAAATTTCACGTAGGGGAATCAAATTCTAAAGAACAAACCTCTATCATCAATATAGCACTATCAGTCCCCGCAATTATCAAATCTAATTCTGAATCTTCCATCTCTTTTGTAGTGGGATTGACAATAAATTTATCTCCCACTAAGCCAATTCTGACCCCAGCAATTAATTTTGTATTAGGCACCTCAGAGAGAGCTCTGCATTTAAGCAATAATTAATACAAAGTATTGCACTGGATCTAACCAACGGTACAACTTGAAGAGGCTAAACAGTATCTCCAGTAGAAACAGGACAAAAATACATAAATGTGCATTAAATAGACTTACACAGCTATGCCAGCTGCAGTGACAGATAAACAATCAGGAGAATGAATGCCATCATAACTAAATACCTACAGAACATAAGATTTTGCAATTTAAGATGATACTGCAATCACACTTTACAATTTCAAAGCTGACAGCAAGGAATCATTTATGGTCAGTAAAAGATCAGAAACTAAAGACTTAGTGAGAATGACGATTTTAAAATTTCACGAAATCCATTTCACTAAACTAACCAGGTTTAATACTGCAAGTAAAAGAAGCAATGTATTCAAAGAATATAGGAAACTTCAATAACAAGAAGTAATAGCTGATCCAGTGAGATGACAGGATCAACTAAAAAAGTGAAAGATATCTGCATCAGAAGCATTCTTGTGAATTAAGTATCTGCTATATACACTGGACTAGAAGAAAATTTTGACTTTGCTACTAGCAACAAAATTCCAGCAGTTGCTAACCTTTTTCAGACTGAACTAGACAATATTCTCAAAATAAGCTGATAAGATGAACAGGAAATTAGCGACAGCAAATTAAAGATATCCTGAAATACAGTCTCATGGTGTAGCAGGCATCCTCTACCAATAGATCAGGTAGTTGACATTGCTTGTTATCAACAGTAAGTAGAAAGTATAATTAAGGCATTTATTGAAAAATTGAAATCATTCACAAGATCAAAAATCGAAAATACAAAGTACAAAAGCATAAACAAGTTTCTTTTTTTTTGGAAGGAAAAATATTTTTCTCCTAAACAAAAATGTAAGTTTCATACCCATCCAGAACAAGATCAATAAACTTGTTCTATAGCCCCCACGGGCTGGATCAGCTTGTAAGTGGCCTGGCGTTTGCCCCAATAGGCCGCAGGGTCGAAGGTCACCAGTTGCACACAAGAATAAAATCTTGGTCTGCTGGCCTAAAATTCCTGAGACCCCCAGTCTACTTACCCACCCAGCTTAACCGTGATTTACTTCCTCTGAAATCCTGTGGGGCCGGATTCAGGGGGCCGTTGGGGTGACGGTTCCACCTTTTGCTCCAATGGGTGATGATCTCTTCTAATACGAAAATGTGACATTCGCCTTACTGAGATATGACATTCTGTTAAAAGTACACTATCCCTTCTGATAGTCGTGAGACATAAAAGAACGTCTACTCCTATGGGCCAAGATACACGTACATATTCACACATATCTATTTCTATGAGTATATTATTGTTCTTCTCTATTTCTCCCCTATGAGAGACTGACTTAAGAGATGGATTGGATGAGCCCGGACACACCCACCCTCCGTTCTAATCCCCTCCCTCACTCTTGCACTCTTCATATGCCCCTCCCAACAATGCTTAGCAACTCCCTTCTACAGCTCCCAAAGCTTCTTTGATAGCCCATCGTTTTCCTGGTTATGACGACTTAGTAGTCCACCGACAATTCCATTTTTCTTTTCTTTTTTAATTTCTTTCCTCTCAAAATTTTCTGTTAATATCAGCTGATCTGTTAACTCAATGAGTTAAATTATTTTCAAATTAAATAGTATATAATTTCTTATTTTAGAAAATAAATAAATAATTCTCCTTGCACATATAATATGCTATCGCCCCGTGCTATTTGTGTTAACATGATTTCACCTATGCATATTACACCTGTACATGTTGTATGCTATTAACGTCAAGTCAGGGTGATCAATTTAGCTCTATAGAAATTTTCTAACGGTCACATGACAAAGTAGAAAAGTGAATATATCCTGACAGTCAATATTCTCAGATCCGCTACCCATTAAAAAAATAATTTTTCAGTAATATGTCATAATTGAGTCTCGAACTCTAGATCTTTTTAGAGTTTTCTCCCTCTTTCGTCCAAAGAGAAGCAGGTTGTGGACCAGGAGTGGTCCACAAAATATGGGGGGATTAGATCATGAGTGATTAATATATAGATTCCTGATCTGATCCAACAGTGCACATCAGAAGGGACCAAGAGTGATTCATAAAATATAGACCATAGGAGCGATTGATCAGTTGGAGCATCCCCACGGGCTGGATCAGCTGATCTCCCTACTTCATCAAGGATCCAAAGAGGAGATCGAAAAGGCTTCGCTCAGGAGCAAAACTGGAAACCCATCGGTCCATCTCCCTCTTTTGCCATCATCCTCCTTCCCAATTTGGCGATCTCGATCAAGCCAACCACTCCTCTGCTCCGGTCGGCCCCCCCCTGCGCTTCCAAGAACGGCGATAATGATGACACCGCCTTCCACGATGCTCACCTCATCTTCTCCCGAATCCCCTCCCCCAACACCTTCACCACTGACACCCTCTCTTGGGCAACATCACCCGCATCAGCCCTTCTCCCCAGGCGGCCACCCTCCACTACCTCGCACTCCTCTCCGCCGCCCCGGCCTCCCCGTTACAGCCGCCACCTACAGCGGAACTCCCCGATCAGCACCATAGCGACAAGGACCCTCCGCGTCATGTTCGACCTCATCAACAGCGGTGAAACCCTAGTAGTCTGCTTCGAGGGCACCACCTACTGCGAGCACTACTTGTTGAAGCAACACTCAGCTCCTCCAGATCCCGATCTTGCCTACCAGACACCGGTTCATCTCCAATCGACCCCGCTATGAGACGCTTCGACTCACCTCCACTCCGATCCGACGCACCTTCACCTCCAGCCTGATTACTCCGACTGGTCAAGAGCATGTGGAGC
>JBBPFP010000068.1:6567269-6581797 GCA_037974795.1 Kaempferia galanga
CTCGTATATATTTTTAATTAGTTCACTGAGAATACCATGTGTAATTTTATTTTTGCTCTCGATATTTTTCAATTAGCTGTCTAAGACAATGTATAACTTTTATTGTTGACCTTCTAGAAATGAACCTAAATTGATTTTCAGTGATCGTAGTGATCGTGGTCTCCTTTCTTAACTTTTTTTTTTATTATTTTTTCTCAAAATTTTATAGTATATGACTCATTAATTTAATACCCTTATAATTTACATAATTTTATAGGCCTCGCTTGTTTTTATATAATAAAATTAGAGTATCTTTCCTTTATTAGGTGTTCTTTAATTTTTATTATTATATTAAAAAATTTTATAAGTAATTCAAGCCATGACCGAAGAACGAGGAGGAAGTGCGAATATAATAATTAACAAATATGACCGAATGAGGAGGAAGTGTGACTCAATGTTAAAATTGAACGGTCAAACTATCAAAGAATTACGATCGAAGTCGAAAAATAAATAAGAAAATTGCCCCATAACTCTTACCTACCCAAATTAAATTAGAAATTATATTAATTCATAGATGATTAAAATATAAAATTTTATAATTCTTTTATAAATGTGACTGGATAACAAGTATGAAATTAAATATTCTAAATAAAAAAATATAATTTTAATAGGAATATAATTATTTTATTATTTATTATCAAAATAGAAAATATTAATTATCAAATGATAAAAATTAATTTATTATATTATAGAATGGTCAATCTTTAATATTTTTTAAATTTATTTTTATTTATTATATATGCATGAATATTTTCTATTTTTCAAAAATTATAATTTCTTTCCTTTAAATCAATTTAAAATTTATTTATTTTTTCATATAAAAACAAGTCTGAGGATCATCATGCATCATCTCAGTCATCGCCTTATTTGACCGGGAATCCCAATAATAGAATATTAAAGAAAAAGTGAACTTGTGATCTGACCAGCTTGACTATTTAATTATTCTACTCGATTTTTTAAAAGAATAAATATTTCTATATTTTAGCTGTCAGTATTTTAATTGTAAAAAAAAAAAAATTTAAAATACTTATCCACTTTAAATCCATTAGGTATAATTTCTTTTCTCCCTGTATTTTAAAAACAATTATCTTTTAAATATCTATTATATATTGGAATAATATATTCAGGCTTGATCGATCAATCGCTTGATTGCATTTCTTCCGAATCATGACCGTCCATTCCATCAACGGAGCACCGCCACCCCGGAACCACATAATAATTTAGGCTCAAATGGAAGCCAATCGCAGCATTTCTTTATCGGACGGCCGTGATGCTGAGTGTGCACTGAATTGTAAAACTTCCGTTACAGCTATCACTTGGAGAGGATCCTTTACTCGTTTTTGTTGGATCCGGCCCCGCTACAGAATTAGATGCTCTCGATATTCCCCCCTTTCAAAATATACTTCAGCGCGGATTATTGGGGAAATTACAAAATTATCCTCGTTTTGAATTTAATATTACTCTTCGATTGGGCATCAGGCCGACGAATGCAGACTTGGAATCTGGGTTTTTAGTAAATTGGCCATAATCTCGTATTCTACTTGCTTACGCAACGGTTCGGTGTGAAGTGAAGAAGAAGGGGGCCGGAGAGTAGACCCCGAATCCCTTGCTTGGTCTTTCCTCTTCCGCCGACCCGGATCGTAGGGCTCGTCTGACATCGTTGATCTCTGATGGCGGTGGCTGAGGCAACGATGGCGGCTGCCGGGGCAGTATTGTTGTACCTGGTCCTCTGCGGTAGGGTGTCGGAGGAGGAGGAGGAGAAGGAGGAGGAGAAGGAGAGTGGGGAGAGCGGAAGCGAATCCGTCGTGGTGGAGAGCCGTGGGAGTGGGAAGAGGTGGAGCAGGAGACGGCGAATGAGGATGTATGCGCGGCGGCCGACTGAGCCGCCGGTGACGTGGATGGGGAAGGCGGCTCTGGTAGCCAGCACGGTCCGTCTAACCTACTCCGAGACAATGGGTAGGTGGCCGCTCTCTGATCTGTTATTCGGGATCAGGCACCACATGCGGCGGCAGGTTAGTTGCAGTCTTGGGGGGAGGAATTGACGAGTTGTTTGACTTATTTCTTAGGTCTTCTGATCGTGGAATCTATTGCCTCCCTCTTCCTTTTGGTTCTTTGGCAGCTATGCTCATTAAAGTTGGATTCTATTTTTGCCTGTTCCTGTTTTGATTAGTTGTTTTCTGGCCCGTCTTGCTCTTCACTTTTTGTATCAAACGAATCAGTATCCTTAAAACATGAGTTTCTAGACTTTCTGATTTGGTTTGTGGATTCAGTTTTAGACTGCGTACGCAATGGTGTTTCAAGAGAGTTTTTGTTTTTGTTGTTGTTGTCTTTGTAAATACCAATCAGAGTTTTTCTTCTTCTTCTTTTTTTTTTCATCGGTTGTCATGTTAAAACTCAAAATGGGAAAATTCTAACATTTCTTTGCTCACTAGGTGACAGCTAAATCGGATAACTACTTTTCTTTATCGGTTGGTGGTTCTAGTGGGATTTCGAGTAATTTGCAAGTTGAAGGGAGAACTTTGTCTTTATCGCTTCATATTTCTGTTTGGATTTAATGCCTTATATTACTTTTTGTTAGAATGACCTAGAATTTCTTTAAGATAACGGCAAAAAAACTGGTTGAGAAGTCGTATAAGACATTTTCTACTGCTTTTTTTCATGGATAAATTCCTGGCTCGTATCTCTGGTGGTGTTGTGCAACAATTGCTTGCTGCTCTCCTCAACTAATTCTCTATGTTGTTCTCTGCCTACGTTTTGCACTTTGCACTTCCGTTTTATACACGACTGAGAAATAGTTATTTGTGGTCTTGGATTGATGTTTCAAGTATATTGTAATTGGAAGTGTATGCGATGTTGTATCTCAGGGTAACCTAGAGGTTGCAAGTGTGTTTACTGGGAACAACTGCATAGAGCTGAAAGGCTGTGAAATTTTGGCTGAGTTGACCCATATGCTAAGTTTGTTGCAGTTGTGTTTTTTATTCTCAAAGAAACCGTATCATGTTCTTATGGAATCTGGTGGATTCAGTGAAGAAGATGTTATTCTTAAAGAGCCCAAGACAGGGGTGCGTAAGTAACCAACTCTTCAATTTCTTTGATCTCAGTTGTTGCAGACTTGATGTCCACAATGTTGTCCATTCTTAATGGTCATTCCTCAGATGCTTTTTGACACTGCAGCTTTTGAAGCCTGCCTTCACAATTTTGCGTGACAGAAATTCCAAGACATTTTTTCTTGTGATCCGTGGGGCCATAAGCTTGAAGGATAAACTGACAGCAGCAACTAGTTCTCTGGTTCAATTTCACCATTTTGTCTCAACTGAAGGCCACACAGACAGTTTGATTATAGGATATGCACACTCTGGTATGGTTGCTGCAGCTCGTTGGATCGCTAAACGTTCCATTCCTCGTCTAATAAAAGCAATGAACAAATATCCAGACTACAATTTCCTGGTAAACTACTAATCTATCTGTTTGGGTTCTTGCCAATTTAAAGTACAAAAAACCACAATTATGTGAAACTAAGGCAAGAGATTATTCATTTTTAAATTTTTTCTAAAACAAGTTGGCATCCATAAATATGCATCACAAATTCATTTTCTTGCTCAATTGGGATTTTCATGATTTGCTGTTATTTATATTCTGAGATGCTTAGTTACAAGCCTAATGGTCGAACTAGAGGTAGAAAATGAGTGTAGTAAGTCATCACACATGAGTAGTGTCTTCTTTCTAGTGAGAATACTGAACTATTTACATCAGATTAGGGACATTTATTTTAGAGACTCATATGCTGAGTTGTTCACATTACCTTTGAAGATAGTTGACTTGGCATGATGGCAGGAATTTGAGGGAATGTGGTAGTCTGATACTAAACTGATAGTACGAGGTTGGCAACTCATAAGTAGATTATCCTTTTATAGACTGCAGCACTTGAAAAAACACAAGTTATGTCATAAAGAAAGACACTAAATCATGAGCAAACAAGATTATAAGATGTGCCATTTTTTTAATGTAATTTAATATGTTTGACTACTTGCATGGCCCTATGGGGAGTTCTTATTAGGTCACCACAACAACAAAGATAATTGGGCAATCCTTTTGTATACAAATAGTATAGGACATGAAAGATGACTCGAGTGTGTAAGTGAAATTGGATCATAGGTGAGAAAGTCAACCATAAAAGTTCCAAGTAAAAATCATCTTTGGATTGGTGATTTTGCCCATACGCTCACAACAGAGGCCTAGCCCCTACAGCCCTAGCCAAAGCATTTCCTCCACATCTGTGCAAGGTTGCTCTGCCCCTTTGCGTTAAAACACTTCTGACAAATTCATTTATATTTTAGCATGGCAAGTGGAAAGAATTCCAAAAATGTTTGAAAAATATTCCAGCTTTCTGTCAAGTTATTTACTGCTCCTTTCAGTTTGTTTAAAAGTTGTTTATCCACAGACATTCGTCCTTTTAACACTTAATTGAATCTAGATTATTGGACACTCAATGGGTGCTGCTATAGCTGCAATTCTAACATATATTTTTCGAGAACATGAAGAGTTCTCGTCAACCACATGTGTTGCATTTGGTCCAGGTATGTTTCTCCATAGAGGCTCATTCACCCATGTAAGTTATTCGTGCAGAAGAATTCCTTGCTTTCATGGCTTAGATTGCACAATCCATTCCTACTCTCAGCCTGCATTCATTAGAATCTTACAATGATGTTGTTATTTTTAATTTCAGATATTTATTTTTCTGTAAATATTTTCTTTTTGTGTCTTCTTGACTCAAATTCTAGTTCTTGGATATGCCTGTAGTTTTGCATGTACCTATATTGCAATGTAGCTTTTTCATACCCACTGATCTGTTGACGATGTTAAGGCATTACTGCTCTCATGTCGCAACGCCAGCACACTTATTTGTCGTACAATGACCTCATGCTTTTTTTGTGTAAAAAATGGTCAAAGCCAAGAATATTTATCTCAAGGGATATTGTTTCATAAAATGTGTTTGTGTGTGTGTATGCTTTTGGATAGAACCATGCCAGATGTCTCTTTGTCCACCTTGTAACATTTTTGTATTTGGTTCCTTTCAAATTATTTTACTATGTATCTTGCTTTGAATTTTCTTCCAAGAAATTGCTTTTAAACATTTTTAGCAATTCCCATATTTCTGTATTTGTCTTTGATCAAGAATTTTGGACTAGCTTTAGAAGAATTCCTTGGAGTTTCCTAATTTTTGAAATTATTTGTGTATTTGCCTCCACTACATTAATATACAGTAGTTTGATGAAGGGTCAAAATTTTTAAATGTTGTTAAATGTTTTCAGCACCAAGATTGTTGGGACCGTTGAGTGTAATTGGGGGTGGGGTGGGGGCGGGAATAGCGATCGATATTTAATTCATTTGTGTTCTTGTCCACAATAAATTTGCATAGTGGAATACAAAAACAAATAAAAATTCAAAACAATAATGAATGACAAACCCATATAACATGATTTAGAGCCCCTCTATGTACACCCGCACAAACCCTCTATGCTTCCTCCTTAGATATTTCGGAGGTGAAGAAATTTTTTACAACACATGTTGCTCAAATACAAGAGCCAATGCAAAAAATATAAGTAATAACAAAAGCAATACAAGAAATGAAAATTACGACAATGAAGTGTTGTTTTGCCTTTGTATTTGCAATAAGTTAGTTGAGGATTGTAACAACACTCACTCAAAAACCATCTCCATGAAATCAACCTTCTATCCAAGTGTGAAATCCACTAATTGGTGATTATTTCATGTTCATCGGCAGCCCACTATAGCAAATTTGAATTCTACTTTTTGTGACAACTTTATCCCCTCAATGTCTCTTTCATGATTTCTTGATGTGATATTAGTCGATTGATATTACCATCTTAATTGATTATTGATACACCCGTCAACTAGACACCGAACAGAAACATTCTCTTCGTTGACACAATGAATTCTGAATCTGTCCAAACCGCAATTTCATAGTTTCAAATTCTTTAATTAACTAGACCGTTTCAGCAGTGGTTTGTACCATCAGTCGACTACACATATCCATATCAGTTGACTACTATAACCTCGAACTTAAGCAAACCACAACTTCGTGGTTTTGGGGTCATCAATCTATTAGAACTCGGACTCTAGCCACACTAAAATTGAATGTGTCGTGCTAAAAGACCGCATGTCTTCGGGACTTCCTTATTCCAAGAAGCCTTCATGCTTCTGAGATTTCATTATGCCAAGAAGCCTCCTTGCTTTTGGGACTTCATCATATGCAAAGAATATTCCATGCTTACCGGGCTCCGGCGTGCCAAGAAGCCTCCTTGCTTTTGGGACTTCATCATATACAAAGAATATTCCATGCTTACCGGCTCCAGTGTGCCAAGAAGCCTCCATATTTCTGTACTTCAATATGCCAAGAGACTCCTCATGCCTCCGGAACTTTATCAAATGTCTAGTATCCAATCGATTTCAACCTACCAAGACTTTCATTGCCTAAGATCCCATTACCATTGACCTACTAGCACTTCCACTACCAAGCAAGTATTCGGTCCTCATCAACATACATGGACTTCCTCCATATGCTAGACATTCGATCCTTCATCACTTGCCTAGACTTCCATCATTTGTAGACATCTAAACCTCTGTGACCTGTTTGAACTTTCATCACCTGCCAACTTGTTTAACTTAAGTATCTAGTCAATATTGACTCACTTGATCTTTTCCCTTGCTAACAACTTATCGGGCTTTCCATACTGCAAGTGTTTGGTCGACCTTGACATATTTAGACTTTGTTTAATATAAAGTATCTAGTCAACCTCGACTTACTTTATAATCATAAGCATATTGCTTAAACAACAAACATATTTTTTAAAACTCAATCCATACCATGGTTAACCATGATCAGGGAGCCAATTGCACACACAAAGATATCATATATTCATTAATAGTCACTATCAAAGTTTACATATAGAACTTCCATCTCTTGGTAATATGTTTTATAGTGTACATTCGAAATTGGAGAAATTGGAACTATGAAGAAAGTGGTTCATATTTGTGGACGCTATTTCTCCACTGATTCTTCAAACAAATCGCTAATCATATTGGCGGATGTTATTTCTCCACAGATATCTCAAACAAACCGTGTACTTATGATATGAGTTTGCTTGAGTGGCTCCTGATTTCTCAGTTAGTTGTTTTTGATGATTAGGACTCTTGAGTTTCACAAATGCGATTCTGTGTAAATTGACGCTGTCAATTATTTTTATGGGATAAAAATGATATATATCTTTTAAAAAATAGTTTTATATATATATATAAACATTATTTCTGGATGTATTTTCATAAATGAAATTTGTGTTCACTCAGCTGCTTGCATGTCATGGGAGTTAGCAGAGTCTGGCAAAAAGTTTATCACTTCTGTTGTCAATGCAACTGATCTTGTACCAACTTTTTCAGCTGTTTCTGTTGACAATCTTCGTTCTGAGGTAATGCTGGTTTCTGTACACTGTGGAACTTCTACATTTCCAATATGCTGAAGCTGATTACTTTTTTCATGTGTACTTGTATATTTAGGGAAATATGTAAGGGCAATGGACCAGATTTATTTTTTTAAAATTGCACCAAGAGTTTTTAAAACTACATCACACCAGCTCCTTCAACTGATTAACCTAGGAACCGGAAGTAAATCTGTAAGGTGATATAGTGGAAGACCGTAGATAAACCAGAATTGTGCTTGGTGCCTTCGGAACAGGTTCCAGGACACTGAAGAAACATATAAGCACTACGTGATGTAATTGATTGCACTATCTAGAAATCTATAGATGATATCTACTGGTACTTGGCTCGACATTTGTATATTTGGAATACATAAATTGATTTTACTTAATGCTGGCCTTTTTGTTATGTGTAACTGACATATGTGAAAAATATGCATTATCAGCCTAATGCCACACACTCTTACCTTGTGTGTCCCAAAATGCAAGTATTTTATAGAAGATGATTTTTCATTTGGTTATTTTAATTCCTTGCCGATACATATCCAACATATGCTTAAAATTGACTTTACCATGTGCTGGCGACTTTGTTATGCAAACCAACTTATGTAAAAAATGGTTAATCATTATCAGCACCAACACCTATGCTTAAACATTCCAAATGCAAGAATATTGTATATGTTTAATTTAATTTCTTTTAGTTAATATAATTCCTTGCCAGCACATCTCCAACATAGGCTTCTATAGAAGCAACATTCTTACATCATCCGCATCTCCCCTTTGCCAATGTCCCTCAAATAATATCTCCGTTCCACACTGACATGAACCTTTCTTCATTCTATTTCTAGAAGCCTCATCAATTAGATTCAGTTGATAAGACTTCTTGGTTTGTTAAATTTTCCGCAATCAATACTTAATTCACTGGTTTTGCTCACTATAAAAGTTGTTAAGTTCTCTTATTCCATTTCTTTTGCAGATTAAGGCATCTTCATGGCTACAAAATGAAATTCAGCATACAACATTCTTAAAAGGATTGTATCACTTTATGACTACTCTAAGGTCTTGTATGCCATCTTTATCTGTTGCGAGGAATAGGGTTAGAAAGGCTCGCACGTTCCTACATCCTGTGTCAAAAAGCACTGAGGTATTTTCTGAGTTATATAGACCTGCACTCTTGAGTTGATTTTTTTTGCAAGTTGTAGTTCCTTATTCATTATGCACTGCCAAGAAAAACATTCTTTTGAACCCGTACTTGACTACTAACCATGCTTTATCTGAGGAAGATCCATTTATATTATTGAACTATTTAAACCATAACTATTTAATTAGCTAGTGCTCACATCATCATCCATTTGCTGTTTACAGATTAAATCCTTTTTTTTTGTCCTGAACAATAATTTGTATACCGAAGGAACTACTTCATCCAGGTTTTTCGTCAATTTATATGCCTTTATGTGCTGATACCATATTTTCCCTAGATTTTACTGCAATGGCCAAGGATACTATCTGATGTCCCAATCCAAAATGTTGTGCCTGCCATGTTTGCATTACTCTAAGCTTTACTCAAGCAAATACTAGGTGAAACATTCAAAGTAATTAGCTATGCTCATCCATTGTCTTCTCTGGCTGACATACAGGTTGTAATAAAAAATACAACAGCTACATGGCACTCATCTATCTCATGTTGTTCGGGCAAAAATAGAAAGCGTCGATCCTTCATTGCACGCACAAGCCCTGATGAGGATGGGATACCTGGCTCACAGGTCCAGCCAGTAAGCAACACTATTGCTGCTGAGTCGCCTGGACAGAAGCCATCATCAGAAAAGCCTACCAACAGTACCTCTGGCTATGAAGAAATAGCAGAAGGTGAGGAAATTTTGCTTGTTGATCATGCACTCGGAGTTCGGTCGCTAGTGCTAAAAAGCAACGCCGACCTCCATAATGAAGATAAGCAGGGCTTAGGAAACAATAGAGACAAAAAAATGTGGATTGAAACAATGCTAAATGCAATACCTACAAGCTCAAATGATCAAGAGGTGCACCAGTTGTTTCCTCCTGGTAGAATCATTCATATGGTCACAGTTCCTGCGTTGGATTACTCTGAATCGTTTGAAGATGCTTTCAACAATAGAAGCATAGGCATCTATGAAACTCCAAGAGATATGTATGGGAAAATCCGTCTATCGCAGACCATGATCAATGATCATTACATGCCTCGGTATAAAAGAATGATGGAGTTATTAATTTATAAGCTAAGAAGAGAAAATAACATCTCAACAACTTTTTAGTGGCGGTTGGTTGGGGCATTTGGGAGGGATTTTTTTTCTTTCTTCTGATTGATTCTGCATTCGTGTACAGTTTCTTATTAGTCCATCTTTCAACTGTATATTATGTGTGTGTTTTACCAGAAACTGCAGTTTCTGCGTAAGGATATTGTTTAATGGCACATTCAGTTCAATAATTGTTGAAGCTGTAGAATGATTATTGAATTCTATATTGAAGAACTTGGGTTTCACAAAGTTATTATTTACTTCAGTGTTTACAATAACAAGAGGTATATTTTATCGAGGCCTTTAAGCACCCTGTGCTTCCTCAACAATAACCTTGAGTTCATTATTCTTAATTTTGATGGAAATTAATAATAATTTTAAAATATAGTCAATTACTTATGTAGAATTTTACTTTATATAAGATTGCAAATCATCCTTTTGGGTTGTTATGATTTTTTGCAAATGGAGTCCTAAAATCGTATTTATTAAACTTATCTGACCAAAAATTTTTAAAATATAAAATTAATTTTTATAAAAATTATATATATATAGTTTTCTAAACAAATAAAACATGCAGGTTACTTTTTTTTTTACATATATTATTAAATAGAAAAATGGACTCGTAGATTCCACGGATAAAACTATTGTCGCACAAAGTCGATGCAAGCGGACGCGCGCATAGGAGATGTGCGGCTAGACTGTGCAGTGTGGTTACTGTAGGGAGGTGACGGGATCTCCAAGCTTGCCTAAGAAGTAACAAGAGAAGGGAGGCGGAGAACTATACTCCGTCCTCCCGCTAAAATCGCCCAACAGATCTCCTTCTTGTCCCCGTTCCTCCACTGACCCCCCAAAACCCTAAAAATCAAGAACAGTAGCAGCTTCGATCCATCGCCATTGGCGTCCTCGTGAATCCTTTCGATTCCATAGATCCATACGGGGATCTAGACTGGTCCTAATCTGTCGAATTCGCACTTCCCGTCCTCCGCCGATATGGTCACCTCCAGTAGCTCGTCGTCGGCCCGCTTCGGTAACGATCGCTTCTACAGCCCGCCGGCCCTCAGAAGGTTGAATGAACAGCAGCAGCAGTACCAAAAACTTCAGAATCAACAGCATCAACCACCGACGCCACGGCCGGCAAAGTCTAAACCACGGCCATCTCCGCCTAAGGTGTCCCTCCCCGAAGAGGCGTGCGATGTGGCTGCGAGCAGGGCCCAATCAGACGAGTCGTCGTCCGAGCCCTCGGTGCCTTCCTTGCCCTCGGCTCCCCAGCTGCCGCCGCCGCCGCCGCCTACTGCTGGGAACCTCGACCGGTTTCTTGAGGCGATTAGACCAGTTGTGCACGCTCTATGCTTGTCTAAGGTTCGATAAAATACGAGAAAGGAGTTGCCTTTCCTGCCTTCCGCTATTGTGTTAACGTTGTTGTGTGCGTCTCACCATTTGAGTTGTGGCAGACAAGCGTGAGAGATTTGAGGAATGGAAGCACAGTGTTGCCTTATCATCCACACTTTTGCCTTGGAGATCTGTGGGAGAATTTCAAAGAATGGAGTGCTTATGGTGCCGGGGTGCCGCTGGTGCTGAACGGGACCGACTCTGTTGTGCAGTACTATGTGCCATATCTTTCAGCTGTTCAGCTATATGTGGACGCCTCAAACTCGTCCGTGAGCTCAAGGTATACATGGGTGATCGTTTGTTTTTAAGTGATTTTATATTTGCTCTCTCTTTCTACAATTTTTTGAACTGTTCCAAGTAGCGATGCTTGATTTCAATGTCAAGATACATATGGCATTGTATGTGCCGAACTGTTGCTTTGTGGTGTCTATGTTTTTTTATGAACATTGCTAAATGCAGCCACATTCTTTTGGACTAGCTCTGCAGGAGTTTAGAACTTAACCAACTTTCCAGAATTCTTTGTTTTATCCTATTATTATTTTTTTTTTTTGGTGAAAATAAAAGCATCCTGATAGTTTCAGATGAGTTGTTGTTAGCTATCTCGACATTCCTTATCGTTAGGCTTAAAATTGAATGATCTACTAACACATTGGAAGAAACCATTACTTGTCAACATTGTTTAGCTTGACGCTGATGCTTCTTCTGATTTGTCTTGGCATTTAACTGCAGTAGTTTCCATATATCTCCTCTTGTAAACGATGAGAATACCCCCTTAAATAAATTACAACTGATGTAGATTCATTTCTTAATCTGTTGATATAAAATATCAGAGCTAATTCATGTAGTAGTGAGAATAAGATTGGTGTAATAGCAAGAACAACTGTCTTAATGTTGCAGCCATGGATTGATAATGCTACGACCATTTAATGTTAATGCTATATATATATATATATATATTTTGCATAAAAAAAATGCAAGATTGGTGGTTTACATAAAAAAATGTTGTTGCAAATATATATATATATATAATAACGTTATCCTGCGCGGCGCATAGTGCGCGACTGTGCGCGAGCGGCGCGCAGGATAAGTTTCTTATTTTTTTTAATTTTTTATATAATATCCTTATTTTTATAAAAATTTAATATTTTTATAAATATAAATTTTAAATAACCGATTATACTGTAAACGTCTAAAATGTGTTCGTTTTTAATTTTTCTTTTAACTTAATATTATAATTCAATTAGAAATTCTAAACCTGAGGTAAAACTTTTTTTGACTTTTTACCCCTAAGGTTCAAACTTCCCAATTGGTTTATAGTATTCAAGCGATAAAATTTTAAGGCTTTACCTCTAGGGTTCAGGCTTCCTAATTGGGTTATAGTATTAAGTTTTTTTTTTAAAATTAAAAACAAATAAATTTGGATGTTTACGGGTATAATAAAATATTTAAGGTTTATATTTAAATAAATATTGATTTTTAAAATTAAATTTAAAAAAAATTAAAAGAAATTAAAGGAAATACGTTGATAGCCTACGCGCGCACAGTCGCGCACTGTGCGACGCGTAGGCTATATAAATATAAATTTTAAATACACAATTATACCGTAAATGTCTAAAATGTGTTCGTTTTTTATTTTTCTTTTAACTTAATATTATAATTCAATTAGAAATTCTAAACCCCAGAGGTAAAACGTTTTTTTGACTTTTTACCCCTAGGTTCAAGCTTCCTAATTGGTTTATAGTATTCAAGCGATAAAATTTTAAGATTTTACCTCTATGGTTCAGGCTTCCTAATTGGGTTATAGTATTAAGTTTTTTTAAAAAAAATAAAAATAAATAAATTTAGATGTTTATAGGTATAATAATATATTTAGGGTTTATATTTAAATAAATATTGATTTTTAAAATTAAATTTTAAAAAATTAAAAAAAAAACACAGAAAAAATGGGTTGATACTTGTGCGCATGCACAGTCATACACTGTGCGACGTGCAGGCTATCAGTACTATATATATATATAGCTTCCACATCCTTATATGCATGATCATGGGTGACAACTGACGTGGCTTTCTGACGCAGCATTGACTCAAAATTTTTAAACCATCTCTCCTCCTTTTCCTGCATGTAGTGCGGAGTTGTTTAAAAAAAAAAGGAATTGTTTTGAAAAAAATAACACCGCGCAGAGCTATTTTTTTTTTTTGAAAAATAGCTACATCGAGCTGTTCTTTACTCTACAACGGAGTTGTTCTTTACTCTACAACGGAGTTGTTTTTAAAAAAATAGTTTTACCGTGGAGTGTTCTTTGAAAAATAGTTGTCGCGGTGCTGTTTTTTACTCTACAGTTGAACTGTTATTTGAAAAACAGTTCTGTTGCGGAGTTGTTACTCTACAGCAGAGCTATTTTTTGAAAAACAGTTTCATTGCATAGCTTAAGGTTATAATACTCACCACCTCATACAGAGCATGGGTCCACATGCCACATACATATTATATTAACACATTCATTCACGTACATTCGTTTTAACATTAATACCCATTATTTGTGGGGTCCACATGCCAAATATATATTGTATTAACATATTCATTTTTTTACATTTATTTTAACATTAATATTTATTATTTGTGGGTCCCACCATTCACTTATTAATTTTTATTTTAAATTAAATAAATATAATTTTAATTTTATTTATGTAATTTAAATAATTATTATTAAAATAAATAATCATATTATTTTTAATTATATTTATTATGTAAAATATTTTTTTCTTAAATTTATAAGTGCCATTCATGAAATTAAAATATTATTATAAATTCTAAATGTAAAAATACAACATAAAAAAAATCACACATGAATAAAATTAAAAAATAACATATAAATTAAACATAAAATAAAACTATAAAATACTAATTAAAGCTTGTTGTTGTATTGTGACCAAATATGTTCAACTAAGTTGACACGAAATTGTTGATGCACATGACTGTCACAAGTTTGGAATTTATTCACAGATAATCATGAAATCCTCAGTTTGAGCCTGGATGGTTGTGCGGGTTCATCACCTTAATCTTTGGACCAATTTGTGACGTGCCCCCCCTCATTTTCAACAATCATATTGTGTAAAATAATACATGCTAACATAATATGTTTTAACTTTTTTCTATACCAATAACGAGCTGGATCTCACAATTGCCCATTGAGCTTAAAGCACCGCAAATGTTGGTTTAAAATCTTTTCTTGCAACCTCTTGTCTTTCCTTAAACAACCTCCTCTTAGGATCTTTCGGACAAGGAAAAGCTTTCACAAAAGTAGCCCATACCGGTTATATTCTATTTGTTAGA
>JBBPFP010000068.1:6763653-6782826 GCA_037974795.1 Kaempferia galanga
CCAGCAGCCCCCTAAACCCGACCCCACACAATTTCAGAGGGAGTAAATCACAGTTACGTTGGGCGGGTAAGTGGACTGGGGATCTTAGGAATTTTAGGCCAGCAAATCAAAATTTTATTCTTATGTGCAACTGGCAATCTTTAATCCTGCGGCCTATTGGGGCAAATTCCATACCACTTACCAGCTAATCCAGTCCGTGGGGGCAACTCGAGTTCCACACAAAGTCATGTGCACTTGCCCCTCGACAACTCTATAAAGTGCCCCTCGACAACTCTATCATGAACCGCTCGACTTGTATGATATCTTCAAAACAGTCTTTGATCTTTGTCATCGAGGAGCTCTAGAATCAGACCCATATCCACCTCCTTAGACATACATGGATCCATGACTCTACCCGCGGCCCTCCATTCTGGCACACTATATCAATCTCGATAACAATTGCTCACATGCTCTGAATTTTAATCTTTAGATAGATGGACTACCGAAACAACACTCTCTTATCTTCGACTTCATCACCATCAGCACAATTTCCCCCTGAGTCGCCATTACTTTGTTACAACTCGATCCAAGACTCAACCAGGCAACAATTGATGCAAATAAAACCATTCATTGGTCAAGGGCGTTCATATGTGCCACCAAATTTCACACAAACCTACTAACTTGCTAGTCCCATTTTAACACCACTCGACATGTATTCACTCACCACAAATTCTAATAAGATATCAGACAGATAACATTTAAGACTGTTATGAACTTCTGAAATCACAAATATGCGTTCGCTAAGCGAGTCTAGTCCTCAGCCAATGTTCTGAAACTGTTGAATTAAGACGATAATACTATCGAGGCAAAAGTTTAGGAAAGGATGGAAAAACATACCTCACAAGCTAATAATATAGCAAAACACCACCTTTTGATGCCCGCATTTTCCATCTACAAGTTACCCGCCTTCGAAAGTGTGTCGCCGTCCGTCAACTCACGAGTTTCCTGCACCTGAACTGCTGCTGCCAATGCCATTACCTGTTCTACTCATTTCCCTCGCAGCAGATGCCACTGCTTGGAAGTCAGGTGCAGTCTCCCAGCTTCCACCTCTTCCCCAACTTGATCGCCTATGGTGCTGTGTAGGTTGCGCTTCCATGCCTCCTGTGAAAGCCTCACCATCCTTGTCGTCCATCATGTTTCTGCTGCTCAGACCCTCTTCGTTCTCACCAACTTGTGTGACTGCCCTCAGTTCATCCCACGTCACTGGCTTCCGGCCCATCTCAATGTCTCCAACAGCTTTTCCCACGTTTGGGCTCATGAAACCTCCAATCGGGGAGCGTGGTTGAAGTCCTTGTTCATGTGACACTCTCGCACGGAAGTTGTTCTTTGATGGAGGTATGCTTGTACAAAAAATCTCCTTAAAATTCTCCACGATGCCTTTGTTATATGGGTTAGCTCTCCGGTCGTAACGGTATCTGAAGTTCTCATAAGTTGTCTAAAAAGGACAGAAAATTGAGAGTAACCGTGGAAGGATGCTTAAACAGTTTTCAATAGAAAACAGCAACAAACATTACCTGATTGGTGCTCATCAGATATAAATGAAAGACGGACAGACCTCCGACAAACCAAACTGATATAAAAGTGTAAATTATGAGGACAATGGAAGCTGGAGTCTTGGCCATTGCTCTCCAAATAGTTATCTGCTCGGCATTTCTGATTTTTACTATGCACACCCAGGATAATCCAAACACATAGAGGCACAACAAAGTCGTTGAGAAGACAAACATATAGAAGAACCTATAGTTTCTCTGCATCAAGAATAAATATTAGTAATGATCATTGAGACAATCTCCATTATTACTAATTCTAGTCAACAAATCTAGAGATTGTATCTACTACAAGATCTTGTTAGTAATTAGGCAGCTTTTTGCAAATTGAATTGAATTGGTTGACGCATTAAATTTCAATCAAGGATGAGAGATTTTGCAGCTCACCAGTCCAATGCATTGACCAACCCATGGGCAATGATGATCAAAGCGTTCCACACAGTTGTTACAGATTGAGCAGTGAGAGCAGCGAGGAGGTCGGTACAGCATGCAAGTATCACAGTATTTCACCTTTACAGTCATACCATTAACAGTTACATCCATCATTCTTGGTAATCGAAATTGTGGAGTTTGGACACCTCCAACTTCACCACCACTCTCAACGATTTCTGGCTCTGGAGGATGTGCATTGCGAGGTACTATTCCAGGGTCTCTACCCGAGGCAAGAAGTAATAGAGTTAAATCCTGAAATGTAAAGCCTCAGTCATACTTTAAAACCCCAGAAGTCCAATAGGCATTTCTTTTTAAGTTTCCAGCCTAGTGGTAAGTAGGATACTTTAAAACCCCAGAAGCCTAGTTTCTTTTTAAGTTTCCAACCAAAAAAATACCATGCGACAACAATATTATCAAATATCTTTTTCATTTTTTTCTTAAATTCCATCTTTGAAAATTTCTTATATTTTTGTCTAAATTACACCATCCAGTTTTTCTAAAGCAAGAAATAGATTCTTAAAATCCATAACCAACAATATTGGCTGATGTTCATTAAGTAAGCATTCATGACTTAAAACTCCAACTTAAAAACTTTTTGAAGTCACACCTAATTGTCCTACACCAAGTATATGGCTATACGATAAAAAAGTACAAGATAGAAATAAGATTAATTACTGATCTTTTAATATGTGCATCCTGAGTGTTAAAATACCAATTTCACGAAATTTATCTTTACTGGATTTCATGCATATCCACGGCATATACTGTGGTAGATGGTGGACCATGCTAGTTATAATTGTTTTTTCTGTGTTTCAACTGATCTATTAACCATACATCCAAGAAATAATTCTAAGTGCAGACAGTATTGATCAGATCATTACTAGAAAGTAGACTATGTTTCCATGATAATAGATAGGCGAAGGGATGGAGTGCCAGTTATCAACTTTATCATGCTGACTTTTGATATAGCAGTGTAGATCTCCCTGGGACTAGCAATCCAAGCTTTACAAGAATACCTTATGACAACAACTTTCTGCAGTTACTATCCAGCAAAGTACATGCAATCTTCCTCATTAATTTCCCGTGATGGAAAAAAATAATAGTTATAGGTAATTCAATAACTTGTCTTCTCTAATTGTAACACATCTTCTTGTACTCACCCCTCTTTGGCCACTAAAACGTGTCCATTCACCTCACTTCATCAATTTGATGCTGTTTGGACATGTCTTAACCATCTTAAGCATCCAAGTGAATGCCAGAACTTTTTCAATAACCGTAAGCATGTTGCATGTTAACAACCCAATGGTCAATCCCAAACGACATTCGTTACACGATTATTTTAGTAAAAGTTGAAACATGACACAGGGTACAACTTTTATTGGCTTACCAGGATATCCAAATCAAACTCCATCCATTAGAAATTCAGACAAACTAATCTAATTTTCATATAAACTGTGGTTATTAGTTGACATTTTTTCTCGCAAAGTTCTACAATTCTTCTGCTTGATTTTTAGATAATGCATGAGGACATATCAGCCTAAATTAAACTATAACACACTCGTATCAAGGGTAGATTATTTGTGATGGTTCATAGTGTTTCCATTCATGATAGGACTTTGCCAGACCTTGGTCCTTTTTCTTAGAGTGCTTTACATTAGTATTCCGTTGGTTTAATTCAGAAAATAAGTTTTAGAGCTTGGTAGTGATCATCTCATAAAAACATCATTCCTAAAGTGAGACACTTACAACTCTTACCTTGCTGCTGCTTCTTTCATTTCTCTCATTCTGTTCTCTATTCTTCTCAACTTTTTATGAATTCATATTAACCTATGAGTGGCACTTGTACACATCATTAAGAAAATATCTTTTAACAGTGGATATTAACAGCAGGAATAGTGCAGATGTCTTGGATGATTATCTAGGGGAATGTTATCAAGAATAAATCCAAAATTATCTAGAATTTCTAATTATTAATAAAAATAACCTGGTCAGAGAACTAAAAATAAAAAAACCTATGAGATAAAAGAAAAATTGCTATATCTATGCTAGATTTGTAGAGGCATCATAAGGAACCAAAACAAGTGTCACGAGACAAGGATACAGGTGCTGACCATTATTTTAGTAAATTCAAGTCCTCAAATTACTTCATACAAAAAAAGGACTAGTGATTTCAATTCTTGCTGATCACTTTACTGTGCTCAGCAGTAGTAGGAACCAAGGGAACAGATGGCATGATAAATAATATTAAGGCCTAATTCATACAAAGAGACAATAGCAACAAATTGAGCCCTCTTTCAAACAAATCATCCAACTGCCATCTTATCTAGACATTGTGGCAAAAGACGATTCACTCGCCCCCTGCGCCTCTACCAGTCCGTCCTCAGGCCAACTTAAATCATGGATGGATACTAGCTTTGAGTACTTGAAAGGGGGGGGGGACTACTAGTCGGGATTTGACCCTCGACCTCATGGTGGCAACACCCCCGACCTCATGGTGGCAACACCACCATCCGCTAGCCAACTGTCCATCCCGAGGGGACGCCCTCCTATCTATAAAGAACATACAAAGGGCATCCCTGACCCAAGTTTTCTCGACTAACCCTAGGCGGTTCATGATTCTCTTTAACTCATCTTCATCATTCCATCAAACATGTATCACTGCTTCTCTTCTAAAACCTTTTCCTCTCAACTCCTACGCCGTCCTACCTCCATTTCTCCAAGTACAGCTCAACTTAGCAGTTCGTCATCCTTCCCCTACCACAAATCCAGGGCTACAGAGAACTAGTTGCTAGAGATGTCCAAGTTAAGGATGTGAGGCACTACATCAAAGCAAAGAATCTAACATTTTTAAGAGATAGCATCCTTCAACCATTTAAAAACATCCAACCATATCGTATTCAACTCCAACATTGTAAGTTGAATGTAATGCTTAAATAAAAATTCATCAAATCAAAATGTAACTATAACATTAATTTTGTATCATAACTACAAATTAGGAGATAGCCACATAGGCACAGCCATTAAGTGTAATTAGTACAGGAACGTGTGAGGGAAAGAAATAATTAAACTAGATGTCTCATGCCATTATCTTGAGGACTAAAGTATAAAAATGAATTCTTTGCTAGTCAAGAGACTAAATAGTAAAATTTATTAGCTTTTAATAAATCATCCATGTGTTTATCTAGCACATCAGTTTTAAAATTAATCTTGTGCATTGGATTGTCTGTGGAAAGTATCTTAATTTTTCATAGAGAATGAAAATTAAATAGACCATAGATTTTTTAGATTGGACATTGCTTGCATTGACTTATTTATGGGGGCTAACCATACTGAACAGACACCACTTTAGATTGGAAAATTATTCTCATGCATTAGATTGTCTATTGAAAGCATCTTAATTTTTCATATAGAATGAAAATTAAATAGATTAGAATTTTTTTTAGCTTGGACATTGACTTATTTATAGGGATTAATCCTATTCCAAATAAAGTATTTAATTTTTTAAGATCCCTAAACAAGATGATTCCTATCATTTGAGATGGACATTCAATATAACAAATAAAGACCAAGGCAAATTTAACACACATATATATACACATACATATATATGCATGATACTATTGAACCATTTCAGGGTTGCTTGTTTATTATCACATGCAGCACCCAGAAGAAAGGAAGCAGACCAGAAAGATAAGAAATTATTTCTCATCTGTTTTGAATAATAAACATCTGGAAGCTTATATCTCAGATATGGATTTCGTGTCAATAATGAAATGAGTGTCCATTGGTTCATAAAACAATGATGAACTGCCTATCTTGTCAAAGTTAATGTACAACAAATAGAGCAACATCTTTGTGGCAACCAAAACTTAAGAAAATTTCCAAGTATCTCACGAAAACAGCAAATAAGACTGGAAACCTGTTTTCTGAAAAACAGCAACTAGATATCGCATTCGGATGAGTCTTGATAAATATAGGGATAAGAAATACTTACATATATAGTGAAGACGATAGCTACTGCCATTACAGGTATACCCAGAGAATTAGAAAAATCATCCATTAATTTTCCAGCAACAAATGCACAGAATATTGAAATAGGAGCAACAATCAGGAATATGGTGAGAAACAATGATCTCACATCAGGGCCAAATATAAACCTCCCTTGAAGAAAAAATATCTGCAGAAGATAAACAAACATGCATCGGGGATCCAGAAAATGATGTTTCAGGAAGATTAACAAAATGAGCCAAAACTCAATAATAATAAAGGATGAATGAAGAGAATTATTCAATTTAACCGATCAGCATAATTACAGTATGAGAATGGTTATATATGATGAAGTTAATGTAAACTGGTTTCTACTAGCTTCTACGCTTTGCCAAGTTCCTTGGTAGGTAGAGTAAAGTTAAAGCAGCTAGCATTATATTTACAGGTCCCAGCAGCCATGTATGCACACGGGCAATACACCATATACACAGTATTTTCCACTAGAGCCATGTCATGCAAAGTCATATGTATATCTATAAAAAGTTTCTGATTCCTATATCTTATGAAAAAAAAAAAACAGTAATTTTCTAATTGTGAATTCGTGCACATATCAGTAATTGTATAGACATCATCTCCTTCCCCTTCATTGTACTGTCTCAACATAGTTAAAAATGGTTCAATAATAAGGCAGAATACGGACTAAATGATTGAAATAAAACATGACAGTAAAACCGTAATTTGATCGAGTAGAAAACAAATTCAGTTGCATATCAACTTATTCATATAAAGTTCTACTCCATCGCAGTTTGCATTCGATTCTACTTGGCAACTAAGAAAGAGGGCATTTGAAAGTGCAAGCAATGGTCAAAACAGCTTCCTGTTACACACGAAATAAAGAGCTGAAACATCATATTTTCAAGCCGCCGCGGGGACAAAAAAACGAGAAAACCCTAATTTGGCACAAACATCAGGTATCAAGGTTCAACTGATTTAGCTGGACATAAGCGTTAAGGAAGTCGGAATAAACAGATCACGACTTACGTTGCTTCCCTTCCAAGCCTGGTACACCCTCGGCGCATCCGCATCCGCCTCGGCCTCCATGCTCGAGGCAGCTACACCCGTGCCCACCGGAGGCGGGACAGCGTACATTTACTCTGTGCCGGCGTCTCTAAGCCAGCTCGCAGCCCCGGTGGGACCTCGAACAGGCACGAACCGATGAAGGCGGATGACAAAGATGGGACCTTTCCTGGGTTCCGATTTGCTCGCCGCAACGACACCTGCTGGACAACAGACAGACCTCCTAGATTCTGGATGTTACTTGAGGCCTCGATCACTGGATTCAACGCCGCCCCCCGCCGCCGCCTCTCCTGATTTGGCTTTTACCGGTGCGCCGATGGAGAGAGACACGGAGAGAGAGAGAGAGAGAGAGGGGGCTTCATCCTTCATTATTTTTCTACCAATTTATTTCACACTTCGTTGGTTTCAGATCACCTGTCGATGGAGAGACATCGTTCACGTGTAATCGCATCAATTCACTTCGTGAGACGTCATAAACGTGCTTTGTGAAGCGAAATGGTGCTGTGTTCGCTGAGCGCCACATGGTGAGTGACTGCGCGGATTGCATATTGCCGTTCGACAGCAAGTCGGCAAGAAACTTTTGGATCGAAAACGACTGCTATCATTTATGTTGTATTTATTTTGGGGCACTGCTATTATTATTATTATTATATTTTTTCAGTGCTATCATTTTGCCTATATAATTTCAAAAATGATAAAAATAACCCTTCTCTACTCACAAACCATGCACTATTTGCCTCCCACAGTACCAAATTATAACTCAATTATCTATAATTGTATCCTGAAATATAACTATTTTAGGAATAGATTAGTCATGTTGTTACTTGGTCCATTAATTTTTTTTTTTGCTTTTATTTTACAAACAGACATTATTTGTATTTTCTTACCAGTTGCCACAGCTAATTATCGCCACAAAGGAGTGCTACTCAAATTTCCATCTCTCTCCTAAAGGATATATATATTTTTTCAATGTAAGTATTTAATTTTTCAGATCTATTAATTTTAGAGATTACTGATTTAGTTTTATAAAAAAAAATTTACCGACATCAAAAGTCACAAAGTATTTATGAAGATATCTACAACAACGTAGGGTAGGTAACCGCTGCACCGTAATTTTAAACCGATTGCTTTGACTCACACGACTTTATTTGACTCCGACGTTTAAAAATTTAAATCAAAATTAAACGTAAAGATCATGAAAGAGTGAGCTTTGAGTCTTTGACAAAAAAAGGTTAGAGCAGATCAGCCGTTTATTCACTAACATGCCCCGTTTTCATTTTTTTTTTCCCCCTTAACAAATAATCACTTGCTTGGCACACATTCACTGGGTTAATTTATCCAACGAAAGTTCAAAAATTCAAGTCGATTGAGAGGAAACACACAAGATTTGACTGGACCAAATTCAACTGCAGTTTGGGCTTTAACCGAACCAAATTGTCGACTAATTCCTCTCAAATAGGTTGGTCCAGACCAATTCTCTAAAGAGTTTTTAGTCGCATCCTAAAAAGTGAAAACAAAAACTGATTGAATTGAATTTTAAAAATTGAACCAAAGTGAAACTGTGCATTAATCAATTTCATAATAGCCATCAAATATTCAGATTAATCAGAATTATAATAACTATATGAACTTGCATAAACCAAATTAAAGAGATCACATTCTTATAGTGAACTAATAATCTCCACTGCAAAATGCTTGATTAGTCAGAAACTTTAAACCAACAATACCACCAGCCCATAAAAGAGGCAAACCTATGAAATTGAAACAAGCTTTCGACAATTTGATCATTTTCGTATAGAGTTTATACGAACAATCTAAGATGAATAGAGTTGTTTACCCATTTGGATGCATGCTTTACAGAAAGTAAGATAGATGAGGTCCATCGGAGCAGAGCCTTTCAAGAGCAAAGCTTTTCGAGAGCCAGGTTCTCATCGCCATTGACACTCTTCAGCGTGCTCCTCACCAGGTTCTCTGGGAAACCCATTTCCACTAGTTTCTGAACCTGAACCCAACAAATGATGCTATATTCAGATTCTAGTCACTTGTGTTCATATAAACTGAAGCAACCATAATGATCTGGAAGAGTTTAATGCCTTTGCCGCGTTTGAAAGAAGTTGATAACTAATTTGAATGAGGATAGTCATTCCAAGATTCAGTTGACATTATTCAAAAGATACAAAAGACAACGGTGTGATTGTCCGGATATTATTCAATTCCCTTTCAGTCATCACTTACGTTCGGGTTTCAAAGCTTGGTTTAATTGGGGCAAGATAGGAACGGGAGAAGAAAAGATCACGAACTTGCACATTGATAAAAAAAAAACAACAAAATTCACTTTTATGCATTTTTGGTTGATTTCCTCTTCTCCGCCTCCTCCACTTTAGTTACAGCCAAGTAGACTAAGCCCTAAAGTAAATTTGAGCTGGGACGCCCATTACTTTAGACACTTATAGCAACATGACATAACCTCAACTAATGAGCATCTGGAGATATATAATTGTATTTTCTCAAGTATAAGCAACAGGCTGGACAAGGTTCTTGTCCAGACATCTATTCCCACACCACAGCTGATCATGCTAGAAACTTTTATAGAAAACATGGATCTCTCGACTATCATTATGTGTTGATTGGGAAGATATGAGGCTGCTTAATATGAAAAAGAACTTTTAGGCGTGCAATGATTTGGTCATAGAGCAAACAACCAGCCAGAAATCAAATCATCTATGAAGTAAACAAATATCACTTCCTATGCGCTTCTACTCCAAGTCAGATGGAATCAACTATGAAGGAAACAAATATCACTTTCTATGCCTTCTACACAACTGCTTTTACCACCTTCAGCACCAGAGAGAAATGCAACAAACCTAAAGGACTGCTAGATCTTCACGCCTTCTATGATCTAGTTTTCTCATGACTACCATGGTTTAGTTTTTCCTTGCATTTCTATTCTCTCTCCCCTTGCTTGTACGCACTTCATTCTATGCCCAATTTGGCTTAAGAGGAGTTCAGTCTAATGACTGTTCCTTCTGCTGTCAAATGTTTCCAGATTTTTGGATATCTTGTACATCTAGTCGTTATAGCTTGCCTTACCATGTTACCACAAGTACATAAAACCTGACCCAACTCAATCTAACATAAAAGTTCAGTTTTTTATTTGGACCTAGTCTAATCTTGGATTTTGCTTAAAAATCACTAAAAATACAGTTTAGCTATTTCTGTAAAAGGAAGTCAATGCCCTTTTTTTTTTTGAAAGAAAAATCCAACCTCAGCCAAATTGACTGGATCAAATCATAATTTAATTTTAACAACTAAGTCATCAAACAACTTAGGGAAAATTTTCAAAAATGTATTGAAATAAAGAAAATTCATGAGCAGAAGATAAAAGTTGAGAGATAAAAATGTTAAGGTAGATATGTGGACATACAAGGATGGGCAGAATAAGAAATGAGAGCATTAGAGAGAAATTGAGAGTTGCATCAATTAAGGAAAAACTCCAAAAGACACATTTAAGATAGTACTTAGACGGTCAATAAATGCTCCACTTATACGATGTGAAACTATGACAAATATGTATACCAAAGAAGAGGAAGACCAAAAAAAAAAAGACTTGTTAGCAACAATAAAATAAGATAAAATTTATTTAAATATAACATGATGATATAGTAAAGTATAGAGCTTAATGACGTAGAAGGATTTATATAGCCGAACCCACCTAGTGGGATAAGACTTGGTTGTTGTTATTTTTATTAATATAAAGAAAATTGGCTATTATTTGAAAAACAAGTCCCATCCAATAAGCACTAAAAAAAAAAAAAAAAAAAAAGTCAAACCTATCTAGATTGGAATTTTTTAGTTGGTTCAAGTTGTTTCCTCTAAACCATAATATCAGAATCAACCAATCTCAATCACAAGGCACCAGCCTATCTATAAGTAACATGTATATACAACACTCAAACAAAGTATTCTTTTGTAGTGGTAATTAGCAGCTACAACCTGAGTACACCTCCAACTCTGATATTTTTTCCCCATACAAACTATTTTTGACCACTCAGCAAATTCAATTAACAAAACCATAAAGGTTAAGTTCATTAGACTAAATTAGACCCCTACTTATCTTATATAATAACATCAAATTCATGCAGCCAACATCAGCTAACAGCAGACTGGCTGGATATGTGATTTGATTCATTCTAGGCAAAAGGAATGTAACTGAAATAAATACTAAAGTTGATTATTATAATCCATACCTTTTCTTCAATGCCAGAAGATGACCCTTTAGCAAATGCTTCTGTCCAATACCGAGCTGTAGCCAGAAATGTGTTGTACTCTCGCAGATACTGCACCAAGTAGACCAAAAAAAAAAAAAAAACAATGAAACCAAGTGTTCTTAGGCATTACCAAGTGTAAAAAAAAAGGTAAGTTAGACCTGCTTGGCGACAACAGCATCTTGGGGGTCATCAGGAGCAGGTGCTGAGAGTAGAGCTTGCAGAGAAAGTAAAGCTGTTTTTAATGTGAGAGCAGGACTCCACTGATCCTTGAGAATGTCCAAGCATATGGCCCCATTTTGACTACTAATGTTTGGGTGCCTTCAACAGAGATATGCAAGCAAACAATGTAGACATAGTTGGCTAGTCAGCAAGTGGTCCATTATTCCAAAATTTACAATGGAAAAGCAATAATCATATTTTTCTGCTACAAGTAATAAATGAAGTTTAATATATCACAAAAACATTGATAGATGAATAAAATAGATAGCTTGAACAAATTCTATCCTTTCAGAACTCTAGTTATCCATCCAATACAGATCATTCAAGATTATGATTACCACAAAGAATTAGTAATCACACAGTAAAAATAGTGATACAAAATGAAATACACTAGCTGTAGCAGGAAGATCATAAACTCGAGATCAAACATATTCCAGTAACAACACTGGTTCATTTTTTAAATAAAATGAGGGAGGAGCAAGCAAGATTCTAGGCAAAACAACCCTTTTCAGCATAAATAATAGTCCAGGTAGGATACATCCATTGCCAAAGTGGACTAAAACAGTGCACCAGAAATAAGGAAAAAAATGAAAATTCAGCATCTGAAGTGCAAAGTTGTATAAAGTGGAGGCATAACACAAATTGCATTGTTTAGCACCAACCAATTATGAATTATCATTTGGCGCCAATGTCAATTCCATGAGATTACCAAGTCAAAAGTAATGTGGATGTTTCAGTTCCTCAAGCCAGAATGCTTGCTAATACCAAGTATTCAACAACTTTATTTTCATAAATTGTTTTGTCAAATAAACAGCTAAACACACTAGATAACATATTAGTAAACCTCAGCTGACTTATAAGTATCAGGATATAATTCACAAAACATCAAGGAAAAAAGCATAATAAAGCATAAAGCTAAGTGTTGATGAATGAAATGTTCATACCAAACTTTTGTAATGAATTGCATTTTAGGAGGCTCAAAGGGATAGCCACCTGCAACAAATTGAACTCCATCATTAACTCTGAGAAAACTATTTTGCAAAATGAGGAAACAGTTATAATGCAGAAAAATTAAGTACCAAGGGAACAAGATGTCAATGAATACCAGTATATTAAAATTTTGAGATAGTGTTATGACAAAATAGAAAATGAGTATCTGTAAAGGATCACAAATATGAAAAACGATGACATTCATGAATATTTGATGTATCAAAGGAACAAGAAAACATTCAACATCTCAGGGGTAATGTAATGGCAGAGTAGAAAAGAAGTCTGGCATTGATCATAAATCTGAAAAAGATGACACGTATGATGGTGAGACAAGTATCCAGATTCAAGCATACAAAATATATGTGGAAATTATGAAGATAGAAGATGTATGAGATAAATTGGAGGGAATGTTAATGACACCAACAAAAAATCCGGATAGACTGCATATAAACATAAACATCATAAACCATTTGCTGTATACAACATGGAGAACAAATATTGACAATCTAAAGTCTTTTCTTTTATTCCATTGCATTCACATGTTAAAATGAGACTCAAAGATGCTATATTGAGGAAAGCTTATTTGAATTATTGAGTGCAAAAGGAGATGGCAGGAATTATGAATGCAAAGAAGTAATGATGTCACAATCTAAAATTGGATGAAGGGGAACCTTGGCACAATGATAAAGATGTTGTCGTGTGACCTAGAGGTCACAGGTCCGAGTTTCAAAAATAACCTTTGCAAATCAGGGTAAGGTTGCGTAGAATAGACTCTTCCCCGAGACCCACATTGGCATAAGTTTTGGGCTACCCTTTAATCTAAAATTGGATAGCAAGAAAAGATTGCTGTTGTAGAAACTAAAATATTTTTGTTCTAAGTGTATTGCTAAATCATTTCACTTTCTAAGCTCTTGCAACTATTAGTTGATATTTCTAAAGATAGATACAAGCCCAATGTTTATTCCATATTTTTTACTTTTCTAACAAATGATAAAACATGGAAAAAAATCACTAGATTGTATAGGAAGCCAACATTACTTGTAGCAATTCCCTAGTTAGTCTATCTTACTTTTATCTAACTACATATGCATAATAAAGTTTACTAGGAAATAAGCCTCATGAACAAAGCTTATGGTGATTGGCCACCAAACATATCGATAATTTTCCCCACTAGAAACTCCATTTTCCCATGCAACATTTACATTCTTCCAAGAGTTTAACACTTGAAAATTCAAAATTATGATGAAGAGTAAAAAGTATTTAAACCAAAACAACTATCTAATTGATGGAAGTTGTCGAGGTCATGCATTGAATCCCAACTGAATCACTTTGGTTGAGTTTACTCTTCCCTTTCTCTTACACTTGCAAAAACCAAATATATATAGCATTCTTTGGAGGAAGAATTCCACCTTACAAAACTAGGTTTCTTCCACCATTTTCTCCATACTTTTATCATTTCATGGAAATCCGCGAAATCGCAAATCAACCAGAATGGTTCCGTTTCACGTTTTTTTTTCCCTTCCAAATAATCATCCAATCAGTCTTCCCATTTTCAAAACAAGGAAAGAGAACCGAAGGTACGACAAACAAACGACAGAGGAGCGGTGCCAATGCCAATTGTTCCCGTTTTGACATCATACAACCGCTTCAAAACTCAAAAGCATACCTAAAGGCAAGGATTATTCACCACGGAAAATGGGAAAAGGGAAAATGAAATAAAAGAAAAGTAACAGGGGCGATCGTACTGGTTAATCGGATATCGATGACGAAGGTGCCGCCCTGGTAGGGAGTGTCGACGGGACCGGAGATGGTGCCACGGAGGTGCGACAGGTCGGTCCCTCCATCGGCGAGGGAGATGCTGACGCCGGAAATGGATTCATCGCGGTTGCACTCCACCAACTCCTTCTGAACCCTAGAAACGTCCAACATCTTCCCAAATCCCCACGAGTCGCTCGCCAACAACGAGGCCGGGGAGAAGAGGAAGCAATCGCAATCCAAATGGGAATCCAATCCCTCGCTCCTCCGCTTCACCCTTCGAGTACAAGGGCGATCGATAGGAAAAGGAACGGAATAGCGAGTTGCTTCTGCAGCCGGAAAAAAAAAGATACGAAAGACGCGAACGAGTCTGAGTTGAGGCTTTAAAAGTTATATTTAATTATTTAAAAGAGTTAAAATTTATTTTTAAATAAACTATTTTTATTTATTTATTTTAAAAAAATGAATAAAAATTTCAATTGCTAAACCACCAAAATTGACCGGTTGCCTCATCTTCTTTGGTTCAGCATTAGCTGCCAAATGAATTACTACCAGTTTTAAAAATAAAATAGAATAAAAGTTAAGGTAAAGGTGATTAAGCCCATCCAAATATTTCTCATAATCGTTAAATTATATTATGGGAAGAGGAGTAGATTACAGCGTTAAACGGTTAAGTAGCTACACGGTGAAAGGAATATTTTTTCTAAGAGTATATGTTCGTTGAACATTAACCCCTTATTTCATTATAATAAAGCTATCACACCCTCTGACCAACTAAATACTTTGGGACAAAAGTTCAAGTATTCTAGGTTGAATGGCAAAGTTGTTGATGAAGTTTCATTATTTAGAGAGCTATATGCATGGAAAGAGTTTGTTTTCCCTAAGAGTATACATTCGTTGAAAATTGACCCCTTATCCCATTATAATAAAGTTGTCATCCGCTGACTAACTAAACACACTGGGACAAAAGTTCAAGTATTCTGGATCGAGAGGCAGAGTTCTCGATGAAGTTTTATTATTTGGAGAGCTATATGCATGGAAAGAATTGCGGCTTCAAATAGGCAGCTTTAAAATATCGTTTAGTATTCGTACCAATCAACAATCTAACCAACTTATTTTCTTTAGTTCTATAATTTGGCGGCTTTGACAAACTAGTTATTCAAAGAAAATTAGGAGAGCAAGCAAGCATTCATGCTTAATATTCACAAGAAAACAAGATGAATGTTGTATATCCTCTGTTCCATATATACATGTCACCTGGACATAAAGAGTCGCCACATTGGGAGGAGCTTTAAACCATGCCACCCTTAATGTCCTGCGAGGATGGTGAGGGCAAAAATAATCACTACAGATCAGAGATGTCAAGAACAATAAAGGTTAAGAGAGCACCATGTCCATGCTGATCTCGGATAGGGTACAGAATATCGTAATGTCCAGGCCGATACAGCAAGGTGAAGAGAGGTGAATGCCGTTTAATGTCTGCAGCGCCGTTATTGGGTCCAAATTCAAAACTATTTACAAGAGGCAAACCGTGAGTCAAGCTCTGGTCAAGATTCACCAAGCGTAGTTGCACTCCTAAGGCATCACATAGAGCTCGGATCTCCATGTTTTCAGATTCTTCCCCCAGTGGTTCGACGGACCTCTTGCAGTACTAGAGGAAAGAAAAGGCAGAACAAGATGTTAAATGAAAGTGATGTCTATCTGTGTAGTTTTTATCTAAGATGTGAAGTAGTTAAATATAGAACTGTGAGAAGCTTTATCAGCCAAAGAGAACCTCTTCCACAGTTGTGTTTGATATCCTAGAGACAAATGGTTGGTAGCGGTCTTTTCTTCTGCACATTTCACAAGCAGCAACCATCCTGAGGAATTTAACGACTGCCCAGAAAATTTTGTTAGAAGAAATGTAACAAATTTAATATCTACAAGGAATGAGTTGAATAAATTTGAAGTAAATTTTCTCACGATCATCTGACATATCTCCACGGCAAATCTGAAGAAGCTCCGTGTGACTAAAATTGCAAAAGGAACATGTTAGCTGAATTGTCTATCGCTCAAGGAAGACTACTTCGAAAATATCATCTGTCAGGTATGTAATTAAGTTGCAATGGAAACTTACTTCAGCTTCCCCTTCCGAATTTTTTTCACCATCTTGATGAATACCTGAGTTTTTATTTTTCATAGCCGTCAGTAAATATTGCTCCATTGCTGGGAAAAACAAGAATTTAAAATCCCAAAGCATCAATCTGGTTTCAGTTCAGCAAGGATGGGACAGAAATTGGGAGTTACAATTCCTAAGCTCCTACCCATGAAGGTAAAAGAAGTTTCATCTTGAACTTGTATATCTAGAACTTGTATTTAGATTACATTATTTCTTCCCCAAAGGCAGAACAGTAAGATTATTAAACAGAATCATAATCAATTTAACGCCAGAAAACAAAATTGTTCGAATAGAATCAACTAAAGCATTCATATAACAAAAACAAATGAGGCAAAATATAATAAGAAAATGAAGAGGATTAGTACATCTTACGTCGCAGTTATTTGAAACTATAATTGGCGACTTTCCGAGCTCAAAAAGCTTCTCCCTCGACTCTTCAACAGTTGCAAGAACACGCACCATCTCAGACTCATTTTGGGACGCCCAAAGGTACTCCTAATTTCACATCACACATTACACATACGAATTACTACACAAACTGCTCAACATCATTCAGTTAGAGTGTATAAGATTACCAAGTAGGCGAAGAGAAAGCCGCGATAGAAACAATTTCCATCCCCTTTTACCCGCCTGATTCCACTGTGGTTTTCCGAAAGGATCTGCTTGACACAGAACACAAATCCAGTAGAGTTTAGGGTTACAATGAAGATTATGAATGCATAGAAACAGCAATTGTTTCAGATCGAACCTCGATCTTCCTCCGAAAGATGTAACTGCCCGATTTGTACTCATTGGCTAATGAGGAAAGGGGCTCCTGTCAAGTATGAAGAAGAGATATTCAATCCATAGGTTTTAATAATAATGCAGCTTGATTTTGGAGCAACTGTGCAATCCTAACAACTCATCTAAGAAGCAAGTCAAGTCGATAGATCGATGCCAATCTAAAAACTCGAACCCTAGCGGTGCGTGCGGTTCAGATCAAGAACAGAGCTATCTATGAAAAAAAAGGGGATCAAAGAGGGAAAGCTAAGATCGCTCACCATATCTCCGATATAAGGGATTTCGTCTTCCTGGTCTTCGTCCGCCTCCTGCACGGTGCGATGGCGATCCAATGATCAAGAGAAAGAAACAAGAATCTCAAGATCCCCAAGAACTCCGACCGCGATCCGGATCAAGAATCTCACCTCGATGGAGCCTAGGTTGGGCTCGCGCCTATCATCCTCCGAGGAATTCAGTGGGCAGGGATCGGCTGAGGAGGGGATCGGCGTTGTTCCTCCGGCGACCGGGGACGACGTAGACGCTATCTGCGAGGGCGAAAGCCTACTTCTTGGGCCGCGCGAGAGCCGAGATGCTAACCGCGAGGGCAGAAGCTTACTTCTTGGGCCGCGGGCGATCGGGGACCACGAGACCGTAGACGCTAACGGCGGGGGCGGAAGCCTACTTGTTAGACCGGGGGCTACTGGGGGCGACGAGGGGGATGGGGGCGACGAGGGCGAGGTGCCCGGCGAGGACGGCAACTCGGGTTCCATTGCGACGTCGCCGCCTCCTTCTCCCTCATGGCTGTCGTCGGGGCAGGGTTCGGCTGCGGCCTTCCACTCCATCTCGTCGTCTTCCTTCTCCTCCGCCATTCCGCCGGCGTCGCTCGCATTGGGGTCCTCGGGAGGGCAAGACATCGAAACAGAGGGAAATGTTCGAAGCTCCCAGGCTGACGCGAAAGAACGGTAAAAGGAACCGGTATATATAGACACTTGTAACTGCGGCAGGCGCGGGAGAAGATCGACGCGGATTCAAAGAACCAGGACCCCGACACCGCCGCCACGGGGCACCGTTATATCGGTATCTGTAACAACGTTACGGACGTTTTGTTTTTCAAAAATAAATCCCCATTATTAATCTTTCTATTAATATATTTAGACTACTGATTACACATATTAAAATATAATAAAAGAATTCGTATAAATAGAATTGATTGTCGATTATGGAGGACAAATTTATCTGGGGAATTTTATATCCTATTTCAACCGAGGAGGGTACATAGCAATTTTTTAAACCGAATAATCAAGTATTTAAGTATAAGTATTTTTGAATTTAGGTACAGAAATAGATATGATAAAATCTTATGGATATTTTTACCTGGTATCGGATATACATAGGATCAGGAAAAACTTTAGTCTGCTTACTCATTAAGGTGATGTCAGAATGTATCATATGTTTATTAAGAGATGCAGTAACTTTTCTCACGAGGGATAATTCTCACTCAATGTTATTTTTAAAAAATTTAATAAATATTTATAAGTTTATTAAAATAATTTATTTTTAAAAAAAAAAGTAAATTATAGATAGTAAATTATAGATAGTAATACAATGATAGATAGAGTGATATCCAATCCTCCGATGGATATGAAACTGAGGATGAAAATTAATACATGATAGAGCAAGGAGATGAGTATAATAATGGAGATAATAAATGGGGATAGATAAGGAAAATATAAAATTCGAGCTAAATTCCACCTATTTGTCATTTCTGTTGGGGATTGTATAGCATGCTAGAAGGGGGTTGAATAGATGATGCCCCTGTAGAACTTTGTAAAAGAAGAACTTGATTTATTACATGAAAGAACTCATATTTATACAAAGTTAGGGTTGACCTATTCTATGGAAATAAGTTAAAATTTAATCTAAAATATCTCTAGACATATTT
>JBBPFP010000068.1:6800244-6816387 GCA_037974795.1 Kaempferia galanga
TCATAATGTAGATTTAATAAAAAAAAGTTTTACTGAGAATTTTTTGCTGTTACATTTTTATTGTGACGTTGACGTGGTAGGGATTATAATAAATTTGATTTAGAGATTTGACTATGGTAGAGATTAAAAAACGAAGCGTGATCGCGTCTACCCGCAGCACATTAACCCTTCGACCGCATAGGACAACGGGCCCTATCGCAAATAGACTGTGCAGTGTTACGAAGCCTGGCGTGCAGCTACTAGTAGAAGTCTAAAACTCAGGAAACTAAAATTATTAATTTATTCTATTTTTATTTTATATTTTAATTAATTAATTAATATTATTTTATTTTGGAAGTTGGAAAGAGCTCACTGTTCCGTAATTTCAACTTCCTTCCCGATGTCACTACGGTTCGTAGCTCGCACCGTGCCGGCTGCTCTTCTGCACCGCCCAGTCGCCCCACATTAACACACCCTTCCTTTCTCTTCCTCGAGTTCGGTCGCTCTCTCTCTCTCTCTCTCTCTCCAGGCCTCCTGGCCCCTCGATCATCGTCCAATGGCGAGGAGGCAAAAGCGGCGGCGACGCGGCTCCGCTCCGGTGGCCCTCCGCATCGTCTACCGCAACCGGGTGCAAACCCTAGAGAAGGCGATCCTCTCACTTTTGCCCCGTCCCCCGTCTTCCCCTGCCGAGTGCTCCTGCCGCGGGCGACGTTGCCTTGGCTGTGACTCGTCGTCCTTTCTCCTCCGGAAGAAAGACCCCATCGAGTACCGGTTCTTCCTAACTCGATCATTTTGTGTCGTTTCCTGCGAAGCACCGGCTCCGCCCGAGGTTTTCTACGATGATACGCCAGTGAGCTTCGTAAGTTGTTACGCTAGCTTCCTTCTCTCTGATATTTTGTATTATGTTATGCAATGGTTGCTTAAAATGCCTTCGTTGAGGATTTTGTTTCTTCTGACCGTTCGAAGGCTGGCCACAGATTTCAAATTTTGACTGAAGGGATACCGTAGGAATAGATGGATGGATACACTTGTTGGACAACAAATTTTATAATGGAGGCAAAAACAAAAAAGAAGAAAAGAACCTCCACAATCTTTTAGGAGCACATTGTCTATTTTTTTCAAAAGTCTCTTCATTTCTAAGTATCCGTCTTTCACCAAGCCTCTTCCGGCTTTCGAAGGCATGTGATTTCAGGTTTATTCATGGACTTGAATTAATCATGCGTGTGCATCCTGTGCCAAGCTGTGTTGGACAATGGGTCGTGTTCCAGACGGGCATTACCTAGGGCTGGTTCATGCTGGACAGTGGGCACGACATGATTTGCATTTTGGTCAATTTTATCCTAAAATTACTAATTGACCTTAAAATGTTCAAAAAAAAAAAAAAATTCTAAAATTTTCCTACGAATATCTAAGATTTTTTTTTGAAAATTCTACTTTTCTCTATTTTCTGTATTTTTAATATTTTATTTTTTTTTTGATTTTTTTATTTTTAATAATTTTATTTATATATTATTTAAATTTATTATTTTTATATTTTAAATTAACTTTTGGCTCAATGAACCTAAGCTTGAGTTGACATGCACACGGTTAAGCTGCCCAAGTATAATGTCACAAGTCATCCTCATTCAAGGTAAAATATCTTCTCCATTCTATAGTTCTTAGTAATTTACTTAAGGTTAACGCATTATTGAGAATTTTTCTTCTTAATAAATAGCATAACTGAGAATGCTAGCTCTCAGGATGACCTCCATATGCTAATTTACCCTGACGACCAGTGGGAAACTTCCATGGGGCCGTCCAATGGGTTGCAAGTTCTGACCTGGTTAATCATTTTGTTAGTAATCTACTTAAGGTCAAATGCCTCTTCTTCCTTCCGTTTCTTCTTCTTAATTTTTCCTTTTATTTTCAGTGCATAGAGTCAAAAGTGTCTATAGGCATGTCTCACAACATCGTACTGCAGGTCGATAGTAAAGGTTATATTAGTTGTATCCTTGGGGTATGAGGGGACCAAGTTGAATATGCACGAGGGTTGGAACCACATTTTAGGACCCGTTAGGACGGTGAGTTAGGATTTCCTTCAATTTTCTTTAATAATCTTTTAATGAAGACATTTTTGCATAATTAGTATCTTCAAAATTTATATTGCATACCTAAGTTTTTTTATTTGGTTCTAACAGAACTCATTATGAATTTAAGGACCTATGCCCACACACAATTCCTTTTATGAGGGCAACAAAATGCAACGATATAGAGTAGGATAGATGGTAAAACTACATAATTAACAGTAAAATAGGCTAGGCCCAGGGTAGTCTTTTTAATAATTATTTTTGGTCATGGATACATATCCATTATTTCAATTAGAAAATCACATATTGAGCATCAATTGCTGGAACTAGGAATGCCAAGTAGAGTAGCCATTAATCCTATTCCTAGTGTATGATAATTGTGGTACATAAATGATTTCAATTACAGACTTAGGGTCATGTCATGTGAACAAATCCAATTCACATTATTATTCTTAGTTTCTCTCTTTCCTTATACTCATGATAGAATCTATGGATTATCTTTGTATGACATATTATATTAACTATTTATTTTATGATATTTATGGCGCTCACAAAGTATAACAATTTTTTGCTATTTCGTTTCTTTAATGACATAAAACTTTGATTTTGAGTTATGAAGAGTAATGATCGTGCTGCAACTACTTTACTGATTGTCCAGTTAACCTAAAGGATCATCATTTCTTTTCATCAAGCCATATTTACCTCACAAGTATTTTGGTTGGCTACATACTCTATGCAATATTGTATCATTAGTAAATACTGGTAAATATACTTTGCTCGTAGGATTTGACATTTTCATATACTAGTGTTGCACTCTCGGGTGTGTAATCCACACATAAAGATACCCCATCGTAGTCACAATCTACAAGTGTAAGTAAGAACATCTTGTATAAGAAAGGAAAATGCTTTAAGTAAATTATCTTTTATAAAAGAAAGGACATTATGCTGTGTATAAGTAAAAATGTTGAATGATTGATAATTATGCAAAATTGATTATTTGACAAAATCAATTTTTAGCACGTCTTGAGACTCAGTATGCTGAAATGAACTGAGATCTCAATACATCATACTGCTTGCAAAATGGAGTTCTAAGGAAAACACAGTAGAAATCTAAAATGTTTGGTAGAAAAACATGAGAGATACATATGAAATTACAATATTTAATAAGAGCTTAAGGAATATGTATTATAATTAATAATTTAACATTAGGACTTCAATTGAGCATATAATTAACATATGATTTTTATATCATTTATTAATGACCACACATATTTATATTCACTTTGATTGATTTACATATATGTTTAAAGCAAATAAATTTACTAAAAAGTGAACTATTGGAGCCTTGGCCACAGTGTTATTTGTATCATTTGACACGTGAATATGGGTTATAAAAGTTGACATGATTCATTTATACAACATGCCAAGACACAATTTTATGTGGCTGGGTTTGAACTAAACACGTCCAGGTTTACCCATTTATAAATATATATATTTAATTATAAATATTAATCTATATAAGTTATAAATATATATTACAATGCGTATATTATAATATAGATTATATATCTAATTTTGTATGGCTACAAATAATCAGTATGTAGTTTGTATTTAAAATTTGTCTATGTTTTTTAAATGGATCACATCACATGATCTGGTTATGATCCGTCTACCATATTTGATTAAACGGGCTGTAACTGAGTCAACTTGTTTATAAATGTGTTAACTTGTTTATAAATGGGCCTTGTGTAGGTTGAAATTTTTTACCCATTTGATATATGGGTTGGCTTCGGGTTTGGTTCAAAAAGGTTGTGGTTCAATGAGATACAATCCTTTTATGATTTGCCAACCCAAATTGCTACCCAACATGGGTTGAAGCCCGTATTGATGATAGTGATATAGTGAAGCACACTATTATGCCACAAGTAACACGTGATTTAGGCTCAACCTGCGTAGCTTGCGGGGCGGGTAGAAGCCTTGATCTTATGACTATGCTTGTGGTTGAAACAGTATATATTCCAATTATTTTAAGCCTATAATCAGATTCCAGGTAGGAGAATGACACAGCTTAATGGGAGAACTTGACTAGTTTCGATCCTTATTTTGAGGGCTTCAAGTCTATAATGGGAATTCTGATCAAAATAGTAAATGGAGTTTCAACCCTTGATTTATGAAGTGCCAGAGCTGGGCCCCTTTCCTTCTCTTGTAAGGTGAGATTATGAGGATGTATATTTTTTAGTTAATGCTTTAGATTGATTGCAGAAACGTAGTGTGTGTAAAGTCTTATGCTGCATGTCAATAGGTTCTATGATTTTGGAAGACATTTATTCTTGTCTAATCATCTATTACTAGATGTTTTTTTAATGTACTATTCACTCTTCAAGCACTGCTCTGTTTACAACTTATAACTTTTTACCTTGGTTTACTGAATGACTGCATCCTGATATCAGGAGAGCCTTTGCTGCACTGTCAGGAAATCTCTTTGCACTTCTACCAGTTCACTTTATAATCCAAGTTGGGATTGGCTTTTATCCAGAGTAAGTATCCAGTTAAGAGTTACTGTTTCTTATTTGGTATAATTGGTTACTTGTTTTGTTAAAAAGACCCACTGCAATGTGCAGATAGGCAGCAAACTTTTGCTATTTCTCCTACGATTTTCGTCAATTTTTATCTCTCTTCAAAGAGGAAGTTATTATCAGATCACTGGACGTCAAATGGACAAACTCATTAAAAAAACGAAATCAATGAAGAACACTTCATTATCACACAGTCAGCAGTCTGAATTGCCTGAGGTTGCGCAAGACATGGTATTACTGACCCTCTTTTGAAGAAGTGACATTTTACAATACAATCTTCACACACTTTTCACAACTATTCAAACTGCTACTGTAATTGCATACGTTTCCCAATATCTTCTGAAATATAGCGACTGATACCCATGACTGCAGGTGATTTAATGCACTGGAGGATTGGGGTGTGGAAGGGGAATGGAAGAGAGAATCAGTTAAAATGTGTTATTTTTTCCTTATGCTTTTCGATTCTTCTCTCCCTCTCTTCCTCGTTCTTCTCAATTTCAATTTTCTACCTATCTTTTTCTTCTTTTTCACTCATTTTGGTATTGTATTATGTGTTTCTCTTCATCTTGTCCTTTTTTAGCCATTAGTTTTTTGTATCATTAATTGCATTGCTGTGGATCCTAGTAGACGAGTTAGACTACTGTCAGACAGTTGGAAGGTTGGTCAAGTACTAACCTCAGATTTTTATCAGTCAATACTAGTTGGCTTTGATTTGGACAGAATTTAATCCTTTATCTCTGACCATCAATTTTCTTATGGCATGAGCAACATATGAGAATCACGAATTGAAATATTTAGTTAAGTTTCACACTATATTATCTTGTGTCAATTGCATGGATTATTTAATTATTAATGATGTGAACTAGACCATAAGAAATCACCAGTATCTGAAATTCTTAGTTAAGCAATTAATGATTTTATTGACAAAAAACTGTGAATGCATATATTTGGCCTTGTTGCATTCAATATTCTCCTGCATTGATAAAATTTAGTCAGTATAGAATGGGGTTGATTGCTGTGAATTACAACCTATGATGTCACCTATGTCTTATAATTCCTAATTTGTCGATCAAGATTGATCAGCAGTAACTGTGATAATTTTAGTCGCTTTTGGTCATTAAAGGCTTTATTTATTTTTGGTAAATTCTTTACCACTTCTACACACTCTGGCTTTTTAGATTAGTCATATATAATCTATTTTATTAGAGAGAATAAAATGGCTCCATGATAACGTTTAGCTTTCTGTATTTGCCTTAATAACCGATATCCTATCAATCAAAAATCAAAGGTGAATTCTTATGTATTGTGAACTTATATACCTAAGTTTATTTGGAGAATTCAGGCTTTCGTACAATTTATTTTTATTGATTTCTCTAATGATCTAGGCTTACACTAAGAACAGACTGAAGAGAAAGCGATGTGAAATTAATCAAAGTTCCTATACCAGAGATGATATGCTAGATTCTGATACTTCATCTATTAGTACTTCTGGCAAAGGTATACCCAACTTTGTTAACCAAACCACCATGTATAAAAGTTTGAAGCATTTCAATTTAAAGGGAAATCCGTTGCAACTTGGTAGTGACATTGGACCCAATTGTTCTGATAATCCCAATAATTCTTCTGGAGTATGTTCCATTATGAAATCCAGAAAACACAGAAGATTATTCAGCTGGCAACGTGCAAAAAAGGCTAAGGTTCTTGAACAAAATATAACATCACCAACTGAGAAACTTTATTCTAGTGATAGATCAACTACCAATAATCAGTTCAAGGGGCAATCGGATATTGATCTGCCGAAATTATCTATACAACTTCAACATTTGAATAAATTTTCACAAGGTGAGGCATATGATAGTCAAATTACACAAAGTGATTTTCCAAGAGATTTTGGTTACCCGAAGAAGGATCTAAATCTTCAAAAGATGGTTAGCTTCTGCTTTTTCAATTTTGTCCTTTTTGAATTTTTATTTTTTGGCTAGAATCTCAAGTAACATTTGCATTTCAGTATACTTTGTAATGACTTGGTTATTCACATTTGCACTTAATTGTTTATAACCTCTAATAGTTGAACTCTTCATCTACTCCCTATATTTGTGTTGGATATTGACACATTCAATGGACACCAATATTCTTATTGATTACATGCATTAATGTTCATGTCTGACACTTGTATCACATCCATGCTGTTCAAGTGTCTGCTGATTCAGTGGAGCTCATATTCCCTAGAATTCCTTGCATGCTTTCACATGGAGTGTTCAAATTCCTAAATAGCTAGCCAAGTCAGCATCAGCACCTCATTTGAATCACAAAGTTTCGAACAGTGTTAAAGGAAAGAAACTTTTGAACCTATTTGGAATTACCTACTCTCAGATGAAAATTATGTTCGTCAAGTCAGTCTGGCAAAAGGTTGCTCACTTCATAAATAGGCTGCAAAACAAAGCAACATTTTGGTAGATTGACTTGGACAATATCAGAATTGAAACGCAAATCAACACACCATGTCAAGGCCTTCTAGGTTAATTTAAAAATGATCTCGGAAATGGTTTTAAAAGGTTATTATATTCTCCTAATTCGCAGGCTAGCTTGCTTTTCATGCAAAGAGCTTAGCTGTTCCCAGAATTTGTTACATTGAGACACATTTTATATTGAGAATGCAGCCTAATATAATTGGTTGCCAAATATTGTCTATTGAATCTGGTTATTCCTGTTGTATAATATCTCATTGAAAGCAACACAACCATGCTTCATAGTTTGTACAAGAAATGTTCTTCATGCTTTTTAAATCTTTTGTTAATTCCTAAGGAAAGCAAAATTAAGCTGAGCTGTAATTGTATAATAATAATTACTTATATTTTCATCTATTGCTGGGATTCAGTAATTGTTGTTGCTATTGAAAAAACTGCTTCTATTCATATGTATTCAGTGATTGACTCACATCAGGTGTTAATGTTTATCCATATCTAGTTGCACTTTGTGCTTAATTGACTAGTAAATCTATCAACAGATTCCTTCGATGTGTTTTTATTGCTTGATGATAAAATCTTCACAAAAGGTGGAAGCTAGAGATCAAATAAAAAAAAGCTACATCTTCTACAATAGTTCCTCAACATATTCAGTTTTCCCTAAAGCCCGTATCCTTTATTGTGTAGATCCACTACAATCTTTTAGAATGTTATTTCTTTTTGCTGATAATTTTGGTTGTCTTTATATTGCAAGGTTCTAATACTTTATAAGTTTTTTATTTTTTGTTGTCTTTATGTTTCAATCCACACAAGTGAAAGAATTGATGCATTAGTTCTATCAAACACTTAGAATCGACCATTAGTTCTAAATGCTTAAACTCAGCTTAATATTATAAATTTCTCTAACTCATAATTCTCTTGTAAGTCTAAATTGGGGTTCACAATTTCTCCCACTCAAGGCTAGGCTTGATGTTTGTGTCAAGTCTTAAACTTCATCTCATGCTTTAGAATAATCTCTAATGAGACCCAATGATACACCACCATCACACAAACAATCCTGTCACTGCATATCTCTAGGATTAGGTTTGCTATGATGCCAAAATGTTACAAGTCTTCTAGACAAGAGAACTAGCCTGTTGATCATATTAAGCTCACAAGCCTCTGCATGGGACTATACTGGTGTATTATGATTTATAACTGGTGCCTAGGTTTATTATTTTTCAGTCTTTTATCTTTTTACTATTTCTGTATGGTATTATTGGAGTAGGTATTCAGATTAAAAGGTTTCAGTAAAAGAAATTAACTCCAGATTTGAATTCTAATAGTGAACAAATAACCTTGATAATCATGAAATTTGTGCAGGTAATAATTTGGAGATCTTGGACGTATTATGAAGATGGTATTGATGAAGATTCCACTGTAGCTGTATTAAGTGGGTGGTTGAAATGAAAAGAAGCTTTGGAGTCTTGAATGGTCGCCACATGCTCCTTAAATTTGGAAAAAAAATTGATTGTGCTAGAATGGCAGGAAACTGTAGGTGAAAAAAGGATGGGTATTTGGATGCATATGCTTGCTATGTAATTATCATTAAATTTATTACCATGCAAGAGCAATTAGGTGTAGCTCCTAGTTATGATGAAAATAGAGATTTAAGTTGATAGATTTAAAGTCTACCAATCAATTCTAAAGTTTGAGATGTTGAATCAATTAGTGTAAGGGGCGAGGAGTATATGGAGGTTATAAAAAACTCTAGTTAATGGACCAAAATTGATTTAATTGATCTCAAAGGCAGTAATGATATAACCTTAGATAAAGCTCATTGGAAGCATAAGGTTGATATTGTTGATCCCAACTACTTGGAATGATGATTTGAATTCTTAAGATATAAATTATTTCCAACTTTGATTTTGCTACCTCATTCTCACATGTTTATCCATAGGGCTTTACTCTCCTCCCCTTAACTATATTTCTCATAGTTGCTATTCTGTTTTTTTATGAGATTTATGTGCGCCTAGGTATGTACTTATAAAATATGGTACCACCACGTTAGCAGGCCCCTCACGACTACCCAACGTCATTATCCCATGCACTACCTAGGCAGTACTTATGCTTGAAGAGATAAGTGATTTTTAGTTAGGCTATGTTTTTCTGTTTCTGTTTACTTCAACATTCAATCTGTGGTTTAAACAATGTACTATACCACCAATGGGATTGGTCTACCAAATGTGTTCTATATAATTTTATTTAGTTATAATTTCAAACAGTCAAAGCTCAACTTACACCAGGTTCTAAATTCTAACAAATTTCTTGATAGTTCTGAGTTTTTGCCTTCATTTATGAAAAAGTCAAAAAACTAGTTATCCTTAGTATTTAATTTAAAAGTCTACACTATATCTTAATGTTCTTTTATGAAATCAATGAAGGAGACAAAACTAGTTCCTTTCTGTTCAATGAACTATTTTAGAACTTTGTATAATCAAGTGGGAAGTCAATAGACAAATAAATAAATAAATGTTGAATCAGGTAACACCGAACTAGGGCGACCGGCCGACACCACATAAATTTCTCACCGGCGCCATGGTAAATAGGGAAGCGCTCGCAATGGGTGGCTAGAAGGTCATTTTCTCAAAAGAGGGAATTTCTAAACTCAGTGTTATAACCTTAGACAAATTTAGTATGATGATCTAGAGACGAGCATAGATTGGATAACTGAAAAAACCATTGTCTGATTATGAGTTCTTTAGAATTGTCAACTGCCAATTTGTCTCATTTATTGACAGGATTTAAGCTCCAGACTAATAGTTTGTTGTAAAATTTGTTTCTTATTTAGTGGGCATGCACTTTTGCTGAGCTGCAATTCTTTCTACATTAAAAGGTGAAGGATTTGTGCTCGTAATCAATGATGGTTAGTTAGTTGACTCACTAGAAAGGATATATTAATCACCAGTGATGAGAGCTTCAAATTTATTTAATTAATTGTTTTTGATATATGATGATTGCAATGCTGTTATTTTGGCTACTGGATATTGTGCAGTAATTTTATGTTGGAAGAAACTTGACTTCTTGATGACATTTAGACATCCTTAATCAATTAAAGCCAAATTATTCTGGTGCAATTACTCTAATGAAGCATATTTTTGGGTTCCCCGATGGATGCAAAAACTTTGTAACCTGTCTAGATGCTGGTTATGACTGCGCATTGAAGTCCAAATGCTTGTAAGTTCAGCATGCTACATAAACTATTTTTTCTTATTATCTTTAGTATATTGTGGCTTTCTGCTTGTCTACTAAAAGATATCAGTAAATGTTCGGATTAGCAACAACAAATGTTGTCTGAGTGCTTTGGTATATTTGGTTTGTTGATTTTGTTGCACATTGGAAACAATTTCTTACCAATTTGGACTTAAGTATAATAACTAAATTTAGCATGAACTTTGAGATTATAATGAATTCTCATAATTTCTGTTTTGTAATGGATCTAGCACGAAAAATTGTATGATCAAATGTTTAGCAATACTTCAAACTAACACTAATATGTGGCATCGTCTATTAATATATGACTACATTGTATTCTCTAATCGTCACACCTGTCATATGATAGTGTTCGAACAAAATTTAGATAAATTAAATAAATTATGAATATTTTATTCATTGTAAAATTGTTTTAACAAATTATGTCTAAAATATGTTAACTTCAGAATGTGCTAGATTTGAGAATATGATTTCATGCTAAATTCATATTCAGATTAGAATTTTCAAAAATAAAAAAGAATATAATGCTAGTAGGTAAAGCCTCTAAAATTTCTGTCTGATTTAGCATGTGTGATTATCCCAGACTTTCGATATGTAGTCCAAGACTGGTAGTAAAGATACCTCTCTATATTCTTTTGATCTTTATTGAGTAGCTTCTTTCTTATATTTGCATCAAAATTATCTGACTCCATAATGGTTGCCCTTTTTTTTATTCTGCCCTGGATGTGCCAAATCTTTTTTAATTCCTTTGTAGTTGTTTTGGATTTCTTGTCTCTCTTTTATGTTTTAATTTTGTCATTTACTTTGATGCATGTACAATCAGTTGTCACTCTGCAATTAGCTTATTGAATTGATAATTGAAAACTCATGTCCTGCTAATAGAGCCTTTGGGTTGAATCTAGTAATTATTAATTTATAATTTAGTTAATATAGGGCTAGTAGTGACTAGTAATAAAAAGACAAGAGGAAGCATATCTTACAATCTTTGCTTCCAATTTTATTGAACATCTATGGAGATGTATCATCTATTCATCTTTGAATTATTTAGATACATCTTTTGTTACAATATATGGTTCTAATATACTTTGGCTTTGGTTTTACCTAACAGTTAAATTAATTCTACATAAATAATTTATTGTCCTGTTAAAGCGACTTCTTGCAATTTGTAAGGCTCAACCTTTATCCATGTTTTCATGTCATAATATTTCCCTTGATTCTTAGGTATCATTCACTTTTACACTCTCTAAAGTCTCTTATTCGGAATGCCCAGCGTTGTCAGCGTAATAGGCTGTTGTTCAAACATTGTCTTCAGATTTTCAAAGAGCACACTGGGGATGATAACAATTCAAATTCTCAGGTTTGCATTTTTGAGAATGCTACTGCTAGTTTTGAATTGTAATTCACATAATTAACTTGATCCAATGCTTATGCCAATGCTAATTGGATAAAGGGTTATCATCATTTTTAGTTGTCTTATTAGTGTAAGTTTGGTATCTCTGAATGGTGACACTTCATCTTCTTCTACTAATTCTTAAATGGCCATTTATGTCTAAGTTTTTCTCTTTAATATTCTTGATCAGTGATGCCATTTGTTTCTGGTTGATGTGGGTATAACTCATATTGGAACTCTTTATCTACCCTTTCTTCATTAGTCTCATGCATTGAACTTCAATATCACATCTTGTTGTGCCACTTCACTCCGATTGACTACGTGTAAATTTTTTTCAATGCTTTATTTAATACCAATAGCACATGAGCATAAGTTGAGAGTTGCAAAGATAAAGATGTTAAAGTGGATGTGTGGATATACAAATATGGATAGAATAAGAAATGAGAGTATTCAAAAGAAAGTCGGAGTTGCATCTATTGAAGAAAAACTCTGAGAGGTATGTTTAAGAAGGTATGAACATGTACTTAGACGACCAATAAATGCTCTAGTTATACCATGTGAAACTATAATAAATACGCACATTAAACGAGGAAGAGGAAGATAAAAAAAACTTAGTTAGCAATAATAAAACGTTATAAAATTTATTTATGTATAGATGATTATATAGTAGGGCATAGAGTCCAGTGGCGTAGTAGGATTTATATAACCGATCCCACCTTGCGGAATAATGGTTGGTGGTTGTTGTATTTAATACCTATTTTAGATTTCCCTCAACCTTAATCAACATATCTTTCCTCATTTGTGCACTGGTCTCCTTGAGTACTTATTCCAAGTGCTATGGAATGACTTACCCTACTGGTGCTCACCATGGGATTTGTCATGCCCCACACAAGTTAGGTTTATCGAGAGGTAAACTTCACTTGTTGTAGATGTTGTATAGAAAAGTTCGAGCAAAACACAATAAACTCAAAATGCATCTGCCGATGATCACCCTACACCTAGAAATAGGCCAAGGAGAAAAATGATAAGAGAAACAATTGATTTGCCACCTCTTAAATCGTTTCCATTTGTTTTAGGTGTTAAGAGATTAAATTGGTTTGATTAGCTATTTTACAACAAAACATTGAAACTTAATTTTTTTGGAAAAATAAATTTAGCAAGAAATATCACTTTAAAAAAATAGTAGAAAATAATTGTCTTGATTTAGTCTCACTAATGAAACACTAATGAGGGAATAAAATCATCTACCTCTACCTATCACTAATGGAGGATTCCATCTATACAAGAAACAACTCCTTATTCGTAGCAATATTTATTGTTGCATCATAATCGCAAAATAACAACACTAAAAAAATACACAACCGAAGTAAACTTTATTATGTATTTTGAAATAAAGGAATAAAAATAAGTGGATTCGTGCTAACAAAAATAAATGTACTAAAAATAAAAGTACGTAAAGCTAATGAAGCAATTAAGCATCGTGCAACTTGAAAATAAAATGACATCAAGACACATTTCAAAGGTAATTGCATAGTTCTTTAAGAAAGATGTAACTTGAAATGATAAGCCAATCTTAATTAATCACTTTAACACCGCACCCCTCGAGGTCAAAGTAGCTGGGACATGAACTCACAAGTGCAAAATACAAAGTGGTATAAGGAGTAGACATAATATAATATCTCATAAACGAAAACAATGTTTAAATAAACTTTATATTTTGTTAGTATCAAATAATTACGAATCATTTCTCATTATATGCTCTTTAATTTCCCTTGGGTAAGTTCACATCTCTATTCATATTTACTTTTTTATTTTCTTTACTATTATTCATCTTTATTGTTTTAAAATATCTATTTATATACATTAGAGAAGGGCAAACACCCTCCTCAGTCACCATGTCTGGCATGGTGGAAGCCCACATAACATTAGAGGGTGTGATCCCTTGCACTCAATTGCACCAAAAGTTGTTCTAATATAAATATGATATAATGATAGAATATATTCATGGTAACGAACTAAACGATTAAGGTCCCTTTGGAGCACGAGGTTAAGACCCAACAATATAAGTACATTGTCATCAATTTTACTGGTGTTTCGATAGAAATTACATGTTATTGCTAGTTTCTAAAAGCAAGCTATAAGAGTTTCATTGCTTGTGCTAATTTCTTCTGAGTTATTCTAATTAATTATAGGTACCAAAACTGTATTGTTTCTATCAGAGATTGAAACTCCTGCACAATTTAGAAATTTATACTTTGGTTTTGCTTAGATTAGAAGTAAAGTTCAGTTCCTCCTGTATGGTCCTATTTGGCTTTAATTTCGATTTGAGGTAAATGGTTCTTGAGCAATTGTTTGAGGTTGGAATCACTATTCCCAAGGTTGTTGGAGTCTTGTTGGGCCTCTTCTTCTATCTAACCTTCGAACACTACATGATTAACAAGCTCTCAGAAAGTTGGAACAACTCCAACAAGCCTATTCATGATGTCCTTTCTTTAATGATAAAGGTTGATTTCATAGACTTCGGAATATTCATTGACAAGAACTTGGGAATCATGTGTTGGCACAAAGTGAGAGCCAATGGAGAGCATAAATCACCATGTGTTCACATTGCTTCTCATCAAATAGTAAGTGGGATATGTCCATAGATTGTGGAAGCTTTACTAAGACAACTATGTGGAAATCTAATTCTAGATGATATAATTGCCATTAACTTTGTTATATTAGTTAAATTTTAGTGGATCCACTAACTAACAGACTCACAATGAAACGACCCTTACTCCTTACTCAAGACTTCTAAAGCAATAAAACTACATTTACAATTGACTCAAGAAAGTTCACGTCACATATGAACCTCAAACTCAACATATACTTTTCAAATGAAAAGAAAATGTATAAGACTCGAACAAAACAAGCACATAGTCTCCAACTCATATCAACATAATGAAACTGGGAACAAAATTTAGTAACATGTTCCTAGGGACCCCAGACAGTGTGGGTTGCATTTCATCTCATCTCCTCGGCTACTCTGCCTCCATGTCCCCCAACACATTATTTGTAACATCATTTACGCCTACATTCACTTATGTTGTGAGTCCATTAACTCAGCAAGTACATTCCTTAAATAGATATGAACTGGTGTAGCAAACCGGAAAAGCAACTAAAAATAAAAATGATTGAGTTTGAGTCAACTCCACTACAAAGTAAACTTAAACTTAACTATAGATGTTACATATTGTTAACTCAACCATGGTTTAAGCATCTTTGAGTGGAAATTACCTACAGTAATCTATGCTTGGTTCAAGTATAGAAATTCAAAGTTACGTACAGTTAACTTTAAGCATGGTCTTGCATATCTAATTAGAAGGCATGTACAATTAGCTATAATCATGGTCTTGCATACATGCAGGAAAAGAAACAAAAATAAAACTTCAATATACTTATTTAGTATAAACATGGTGCAGTGGTAACCTTTATTAGGGCACAGTCTTTTGGTCCTTGTTTATGAACAATTGAGAGGTACCTCTTAGGTGAATGTAAGTTGTCTATTTGTAGCCATTCTACATTTCTTTATTATCCATGTTTGGAGGGACCCTCCCGGAGCTCATTCTAGAGCACCCTTCCCGTATAGTCACCACTCATGCCCATATTCATTTAGTTATCCTTATAGGTAATATAAAACATAACTTAAACATATCATATACACAAGTAACATGCTTAGTTCTTCTTCTTATATTCATAAAGGAACCTATTTAAACTTCAAGCCGAGTATATACAAACTATATATCTTAAGAAAATAATGAAAGACAACAATCTCATTGATATCAATCTCTACCCTTTCACATATGACCCAAAGTTTTGACTAATTTTAAGGAGATGAACACCACATCAAAATCGATTCATTACCTTTAAAATCAGCCCAGTAAATCAAAACCAAGGATATCACAAAGGTCCAAAACACATCAATAACTATTTTACCATCCTCCAATCGATCCAGCAAACTCACAGCTAATTTAAAGAACCGTGTAAAGCCATTAACATGAAAAGAGCAAAGCACTATCTACCAAAAGATTTTATTTCAGAAATATGAAACTTAGCATGATGTACAGCCCATCTGTGAACCTATAACAGAAAATTCCCTATACCAACCCCACAATGTTTAGAAAGCACCCACTGGATTTGTTACCAGGAAGGAGATTACAAAATCAAAACCGTAACACCCATCCAACCGGCTGTGCATACCTACACATTGGACTCAATGCAGGAAAAATCACAGTGAAGAATCACAGCAAAAGTTCCCAGTGAAATCATATCACAACCTCCTAAATCTGTCCATTAACCCATAACTAGCTTGAAGAAATTAAAAAAAAAAAAAAAAAAAGCTACAACAAATCTGAACCCCTCCTTCCAAATCCGTT
>JBBPFP010000068.1:6849873-6863621 GCA_037974795.1 Kaempferia galanga
TTTACCCTCGAAATTTTTAATTTTTTTTGCAATTGAGCCCAAAGGTGTCCGGAAACTTGTCTCATCCCTGTCCTAGCCATATCTGACTTGTCAAACTTTTAGAAAAGTCAACGACACGTTTTTGCCGTGTCCGACACGCGTATTTGTGTCTGTGTCCGTATCCGTGTTGTTTGTGTCCGGCATTTCAAATTTTTTTTTTTTTTGGAATGTCCGTGCTACTTAGAGTTTCATCGTAATACAAGTGATATGCTCTTGCATTTAGCTAATAAGATTTGAATTGCTGAACCCAAATAGTCGGGACAAACATGTTGTAAGTCCTTTTTATTTCTACATTAGTTGTCCTGTCAAATAAGTTACATTTATAATTGAGCTTTGTGACATAAAATGAAATTTATTTTCAGAAATCAATTTAAAGCAACATGATAGTACTTATGCAACATTCATGGTACTATTGTTTAACTTGCTTGGGGTACTAAGTAGGGAGGAAAGATGTACTGTATTTTAGCATAGTAAAAATACGCCAGATACATAAAAGTCTGAACTCACAAGAAAGAAAATAAATAAATTTATGGAACTAAGGGACTATTTATTTCTAACAAGAATAATTAAGTTTTTTAAGATGTAATGCTAGAAAATTTGATTGAAGGTTTTCTATTAACTTCTTCCCAATTACTTTCTACTCTTCCATGTAATTGATTTTGGGCATTTCAATCATTGATATATACATTTTAAAGAGTTGGGTTTCCCTTTTATTGACTTCTAATAAACTGCCTCCTTAAGCTTGCTCTTTGTACATGAATTTCTTCCATATAATTATAGCTGGTCTTGTGATTCAACTAACCTTGGTCTGGTTTCCAGGGGTGTAGCTGCTAGAGCTTTGCATCTCTCTAGGGGAGTTGAAAAACCAAGTGGCAGGGTCACATACATTGTTGTTCTTGAGGGGTTATGCAGGTTTAGCGTTCAGGAACTCAGTGCAAGAGGAACCTATTATGTTGCACGTATCAACCGCCTTGATTTAACAAAAGCTGGTAAGTGATCTATCATTCAGTAACAGGATTTTACACCAATCATAAGTCTCCATTTAGAAAGTTTTCTTCCCTGTTTATATGAATTCATTGTTTCTATAAATTGGACCTTTTATACAAGGTTTATATGAGTCTGTGGTGGGAGGTTGCAAGATTTATGTCCATAATCAATTAATATGTTTGTTGCATCATGTGTCTTACAAATATTATGAGAGTTGGGACCTTCAATTGCATTGCATTATTGATTGAACTATCCATGAAGGTTTGATATTGAACCTAGTAATGAAGATATGTCTATTGCTTATTTAAATTCTCTCATAAAGCTGTTTCAATAGTGAATTGTATAGTTGCCCAGTGGGTCTTTTTTTCTGGCGAACGCATAATGAAGAGAATGACTCTTTGTATATTCTCTCAGCTAGAAATCTTGCTTCTACTGCACTTGAAAAGAAGCATTTAAGTGTATATCATTACTGAAAGTCATCGTAAAACTAGATGCTAGATAGAAAGAGACTTTAGATTGAAAGATGATAAAAGCTTGATTATTTATTTATTTATTTTCACAGATTGAATAAGTTTGACCTCTTGTACTCAAAATTTTCATCTATCCTGATAACAATGTCGTGCATTCAAGATTCAACAATGAAGTTGGGCACAAAATCCCACTTACGCACCTAAACCTTTTTAGAAAAATGAGGTACAACACACCTAGATCCATACCCGTGTTAGATACTTGTATCTGAGCCACTTCCTGAGTAATGTAGCTTTCTAGAACAAAGCGAAGAAAGATTATCCGAGAAAATATGCACAAAACTTGAAGATAATATAATATTCAGATCGTGCTTCATAATTTTCATTTTTGAGACCATTGTTTAAGGGTTTATTCCCTTAGAGGTTGAGATCCATAATAAAACAAGAGTAATCTAGAAAAATTGCTCCAACTCTAGAGATTGTATAATTAGATCCTGATCATACTTCATTATTTAAGTATTTGCGACATCTGATCGTGATCATACATAATTATTTAAGTGTTTAAGGCCCTGTTTAAGGGATTGTTACCTAAGAGGCTAAGACTTAGAATGTTTCCTTTGATCAGTTCTCTGTGAAACAAGTTATTTTTAACATTTGACTTTTTTTGCCAATTTGCATTATTATATTTGTTTTTAGAAAAATGGACTCTACCTCTATTCTCCTCCAGAAATGCAGACATGTAGCTTACTAATTGACAGTGCATTCTAAATATTGAATATGTAGCAAAGACACAACATAACCTATATCACTAGCAACGATCAGCTTTCTGTAATTGTAAAACAACCCTTGAACATAATGGTAAGAGTGGACAATGAGTCAAACACCTCCGGCTACTGTACTATTTATCATAATGTAGAATTTATGTTGCTTGAATTTTCACACAATATTTCAATGCTGGTGCTGATGTTTATAGATTAAATTCCATTGTCCTTTTTGAACTCCACAGTATGATATCCTTGATTGTATGCTGTTAGTGTACTTATTATTCTTCAGTTATAAAATTTGTGTCAGTATGTTTTATGTAACATGTTTGTGGTGTACTAGAGCTGGAGCAAGCTGAACAAGATCAAGATCTTATTTTGCTGTCTCGCCAATTTAAAGCTGCTGCAATGGAGTTAATTTCTATTCTTGAGCAGGTACACTGTTGTATTGAAGGGCATATTTCCAATATTACATGAGTTTCAGTTAAACTAAAGCGTATGTCTACTCTGTGTGGCGGTTCAAGTAAGTTACACTAACTAGAATATAGACCACTTGGTATCCTTTCTAAAATTCACACCTATTCCTCATGGCTTAATTGCTTGAGCTTTTGGTATGTGTAGTTACCCTATCAAATTGTTATTGGAGCACAGGTCGTTCATTCATATCCTTCTTTGTCCCATACTATTCTTCCATTATCCTTTGGCTTGTTATAAGATCAATTGATTATGAAGTTTCTATCTGCGATGCTCTAGGCACTTTTTCCGGTTGTTATGATTATTTGCTAATATTATTAAACTTCTAGTGCCTTCTAATTCTCCTTTTGAAGTTTATTTTGTGACGTATTCTGTAGAATTGATTAGTTTATCTGTCATGTAACTCTCAGAAGCAGAAAACTGCTGGTAGGACAAAGGTTCTTCTTGAGACAGTTCCAGTGCATCGGTTAGCAGACATTTTTGTTGCCAGCTTTGAAATAAGCTTCGAGGAGCAATTGTCAATGCTGGATTCAGTTGATTTGAAAGTTCGGATCACAAAGGCAACTGAACTTGTTGACAGACACTTGCAGGTAAAGTTTGCCATTTTTTGCTTTTAATAACATAATGTTTCCACATCTAATGTCTTAATGAAATTTGAATAAAAAAAATCAATGCACATGAAGGGGTTGAGTATTTAAGTACTTCTACATTGTAAAGTTTCTGTTTTTTATTGATGATGATGTGATTTGTACATAGCGTTTCCTTTTTTTGTTCAACAGTCAATTCGTGTTGCAGAAAAGATAACTCAAAAGGTAGAAGGCCAGTTATCAAAGTCACAGAAAGAATTTCTTCTCAGACAGCAGGTCTGTTACTCAGTTTATTTACCTGTTTACTAGATCAATTCCTTTATTTTTCTCTCGTGCTCGAATCTTCTCTAGATGAGGGCTATTAAGGAGGAGCTTGGTGACAATGACGATGATGAAGATGATTTGGCCGCCTTGGAGAGAAAAATGCAGAGTGCTGGAATGCCTCCTAATGTATGGAAGCATGCTCAAAGAGAACTGAGGTGATGCTAATATTTTAATATTCTTTTTCACAGTTGAACTATAGTAAGATCAATTTCCTCACCCAAATCTCCTGTGCAAGCTGTAGTCGTGCACCAGATTTTGAGAAAAGAACCATTTGTGTTTTTTCCTATGAAAGAAATTATTCTTTTTACACAAGAAATATTTATTCTGCGTTTGACAGAATTGAAGGGATAAAACCATATTATTCTCATCCAAAACAGAGAAAAAAATCTAATATAATATATACTTGCAGAATGTGTGGGTGAAACCTATATATTATAGCACTAATATAGTTAGTATTTTTAATACTTCTCCAAGCTAGAGCATAGATATAGAATTGACTAGAACGATTGATGAAGATAACGAAGGCATAATATTGGTGCATTGCTTGTGGACTTGGTGACATTATCCACTGAAGTTCAGACTGAGATTTTCAAGTCAATTTGATCTTCAAAAACATACAATTTCCTTGAGTATAATCTTCATCCTTAATTCTTCTTAAACTGAAGATACCATAGAAGATGAAGTTCTTGACAATGCAAAGATAAATTGTGGTGGCTGCAGAGAAAGAATTACATTAGCATTCTAACACCTACTCTTGTGACCCAAACAAGGAGAAACTATTGGATGAAATGTTGAGTAAAGTTTGAAATTACTTGAGATCTCTAGACAATATTGTGTGAGAGTAACTGATCTAGAATGAGAGTGAAATTTACGGCTTCACTGTTCATTTTTAGTTGATGATGGATTAGGCATTGGTCGCAAGAGTTGGACATTAGTGCAAGTTTTAGTGCAATGATACTGAACCTTTTCATGTCTGAAAAGAAGATAGGGCATCCAAAGTAGACATGTGTATCAATTGCTTGGGCCACATCAAGGTGGTTGAAGAAGTGTTCCATGTCGCATTGATCTCCTTGATAGTCCCCAACCAAACATGTGGGAGAAGGATGTTTATCAAATTGCTACCAAATTGACAAAGGGAAAATTGTAAAATATTAATCCAATAGAGTAAAATTAGGCCTACATTTAGGGCACTATCATAACATCTGATAGTACCACCATATGATTATGAATTCTATCAAACACAAGGAATCTATTTGTTTCACACTGGTGCTTTTTACACTTTTTGATGTATAGCAGTATAGGCCCTATGTCTGTGATACAAGGGAACATTAAGCTTTATACACATATCATATCTTAGAAGATTAGGACTACACCAAATAATTGGGGCTTCAAGTATGGCATTGTAAATAGTTCCATGATTCTTCTATAAAATATTTACCACTGTCTTTAATGCCTCATTGATATTCATTTTCTCCTGAACGTATTGTGCTTATAAATAATAGCAGTATGAAAAGAATAAGCGATTACATTCTGTTTTGATTCTACTCTTACAATACGCCACCTCTTATGTTTGGATAGTTATCATTTGGCTGTTGGATCCTTTCTATCCAGATATGAACAACACTGTCAAGTTTGTGGTGTGAAAAGTCTAACCTTGTCAGTTTGCTTCCAGGCGTCTGAGAAAAATGCAGCCTCAGCAGCCCGGATATAGTAGCTCACGTGGATACTTAGAACTTTTGGCAGATCTTCCTTGGCAGAATGTTAGTGAAGAACCTGAACTTGACTTAAAAGCTGCCAAAGAGAGTCTTGACCGTGATCACTATGGGTTAGTTAAAGTTAAGCAACGGATAATTGAGTATCTTGCTGTTAGAAAGGTAAAATATCAACATTTCTCTTTTTAACTTTCGTTTTCTTTTATTATAGACGGAGTTAAGAAATAGAACAGTTGATGAAAAACAATGAAAGAGTAAATGATGGAAATTAATGTAATTGCAGCTTAAACCAGATGCCCGAGGCCCTATCCTTTGTTTTGTTGGGCCACCTGGAGTTGGAAAGACGTCATTAGCATCATCAATTGCTACTGCTCTAAATAGAAAGTTTGTACGGATATCTCTTGGTGGTGTCAAGGATGAGGCTGATATCAGAGGTCACCGGAGGACATACATTGGAAGCATGCCAGGACGCCTTATTGATGGATTGAAGGTTTTCTCTTATGCATTTGTAGTGCTTGATTGGTTGATTTATTTGGTTAAAGCATCTGTTACACTATTATGTTGTGAGGTGTCTTTGTAAAAGAAACATTCATTGTTCTTTATGCTTGATTTACTGAGCTTTGATTGTATTTTATCATTTCTTATTTCCTCATATTTCTTCTTTGTGCATGTTCTTAGTAACAGGGACAGATAAGGCTTCTCTAGTTCTTATTTCTTGTTAGACCTAATGTTAGGGGAATTTTTGGAGAAATAAATATTGATGAACAATTATGACATCTTTTTTGCCAACACATTAGTTGTAAGTTTTATTTGTTAAGCAATGTACTTTTATCTAAAATTTTCTGTCTACATATTTTGTTACCATTTTGGTTGTCATTGGTGATTTCTTTACTTTTCTTAACTTGTGGAAGCTGTTTCAGCCAACATTCTACACATTTTTGTATCTCTTACCATTGCAGAGAGTTGCTGTTAGCAATCCAGTAATGCTGCTTGATGAAATTGATAAAACTGGTTCTGACGTTCGTGGAGATCCAGCATCAGCATTGTTGGAAGTTCTTGATCCTGAGCAGAACAAAACTTTCAATGATCAGTATCCCATATATATATATATCTTCTATCACTAGAGTCCAAATTTATTTATGTTTATTAGATATTGCTAATATGGTGCTTGTTATGAACTTGGTTGTTGATTATAGTACTTTGGGGTGTTTAATTTATTATGCATTGTTTGCTTCTTTTTTTCTAATTGTCCTGAGCACTTCTATTTTTTGTTTTGGTTGGCTTCTTTTCTAATCTTCTCTCTTCATGAAACTGGGTTTCCTGATTCCAGTTTGTAATGAGATTTTGATAAGAAATCAGAATTACGTAATGCATGCTAAGGGTATAACATAAACTACCATTTTCACTGAGAAGTTGCAATCTGCCAAGCAAGCATATTAAATTTATTACTTTTTTTTTATTGGAGTCTCTTTGTCCGAAACTAAAATCATGTAAGAATTATATGTTGTGCAAGTAGTACAATAGTGTGTGCATGATTTATTTTCTTCATAATATTAGTATCAGTTTTTGTGCACTATTTTGCGTAAAACATTTTCATCTCCTTCAACTATCTTTGTGGTAACAGTATAAACTTATGGAGTCTTAGGAATTTATTAATTAATTAAGTTAGTATGTGTCAGTTGCCTTGGTACGGTTCCAGTAAATTCCTTAACTTCAGTTATTTGAATGTTACAAATTTATTTATTAATTCGGCTTGCATGTCTATTATCTTGTTAGGGTCCCAATAAATTCCTTGACTTAACTTCAGTTATTTGAATGTTCCCTTCGACCTATCAAAAATTATTTTTGTTGCAACTGCAAATAGAGTTCAACCCATTCCCCCACCACTTTTAGATCGAATGGAAGTCATTGAACTTCCTGGCTATACACCTGAAGAAAAGCTAAAGATAGCAATGAAGCATCTTATACCACGTGTGTTAGAGCAGCATGGATTAAGCTCTGTATTTCTTCAAATACCTGAGGTACAAATTCATGAAGTAGTAAAATATATTTCTTTCTGCATTTTATTAATACATATCATGTTATCAGTAATACTTTTCAATCATGGTGGATTATTTTGACAAAATCTTAACTGAACTATCCATAAATGCCATGTTCAATAGTTGTTTTGGGAAATGAACACTTTTTTAACAATCAGATATCATTCCACTCCAATAGTTAGGCAACAGAGATATTGAAAGTTCGAGAGTACTATTCTAAGATATTATTAGTGTGATTGATTAAAATCTATGGACAAAAATATACATGTGAAATAGCATCTCAATTTCTTGTTATTTTTGTAGGCATATGCATCCAGAATAATATTCATAACCGAGTTTGATCAAAATTAAAGTGCTACTTGCTCTAAAAAAATTCAAGGCATTAAAATGCACACTGCAATGACAAAGGATATTCTACTTCACAGTATATACCAGTCTGAATCTATCAAAAGAGAGGAACAAACCTCCATTTTGTGCTAGTTACATCTACTAGGCCTTCTTGTTGATCCATTCAGTGATGCCATATATGTTTTTTTTCTTTGCGAATATAGACCACCTCATCAACAACTAGAATGGTAAAAATATTTTTTATGATGGTTTACAGAGAATCCTGAAATATTAGACTGAACAAAAAAAAAAAAATCAGGAAACTTTCTTATACAGTATGCTTCTCAAGGTGATCTATATTATTTGAGGAAGATCTGCTCAACCATGACTTGCAGAGAGAGATTTAGCATAGCGAAATCTTGATGGAAAGCTAAGTATAGACCACCAGAAGTGGTCTTGCACCATCCTGGCTTGTGTTAGGCAAAAAAGAGAGATTTAATTGAGATTCTCGTGAAGTATCTGGCATTATAGTGCTGGAGTTGATAAAAATGCAGAATATTTAAGCCTCTAACCATCTATCAGAGATTCAGTGAATACCTATATGCATATCAACTTCCAAGAAGTGTATGTGGATTGAAAAGCCATCTAATTTCAAAATAGGTTGACTGTGTGTAACTTGGCAAAACCATAGTCCTAGAGTTTCTTAGTTAATGTAGAATCAATTAACAATTAAGCTTATCAATGTCCCTGCACTATTACATTGAAACGTGAAAGCTTCAGTTCTAAACTAGATCCTAATTTGATACTTGTTACGTTTGTTGAGGGCTCTGTGTTTTCCCCTATATTTAATGTGTGTTACTTGTTTATTAATACTTTTTTTTCTCTACTTTATATACTTCCTAAAAGCAAGCATCAAAGTTAGTGATAGAAAATTGTGGGGCAATTTTGGTCCTTTTGCTCTTTGATTCCTTTTTTTAACCAAACTTTATCAATGGATGTTGCTTGAAATCATTTGCACACACACTGTGTATCTATGTTGGCAATTAAAACGATTTTATGTTGATGATTTAGTTCTAAAATTGATGGGCAGGATATGGTCAAGATAATAATTCAGAGATACACTAGAGAAGCTGGTGTACGTAACCTGGAAAGGAACTTATCTGCTCTGGCTCGTGCAGCTGCGGTTATGGTTGCGGAGCAGGATTGTAACATTCATTTTAGCAAAGATGTGCAGCCAATGACAACTTCTTTACTCGACTCAAGACTTGCTCATGGTGCTGAAGTTGAAATGGAAGTTATTCCTATGAACGACAATAGACCAGAGATATCTAATGCTTTCGCAAGTGCCTCAGTGCTGGTGGTAGACGAATCTATGCTGGAAAAAGTGCTTGGGGTAGTGATTTATACCTTAAGTTCAAGGAAAATTTTTTGGTAATATTTATGGAATTAATTTTAGTACGTCATACAAAAGATGCTAAGGCAGGACCATTTGGAAACTGCAGCCTCCCAGATATGATGACAGTGAAACCGCAGAACGAGTAGCTACTCCAGGAGTATGTGTTGGGCTTGTTTGGACATCCTTCGGTGGAGAGGTTCAATTTGTTGAAGCCACAGCAATGGTGGGCAAGGGTGACTTGCATCTTACAGGACAACTTGGTGATGTTATTAAAGAATCAGCTCAAATAGCTCTTACATGGGTATAGTTGTTCTCCTTTTACATGCTAGTTCTCTTGCATTGTTTTCTTATGTCACATATTTTTGTTTGCAATCTTTACATGCTGTATTTTCCTCGTTAGTACTTAAGTTGACGTTTTAATTGGCAAATTATATACTTAGTTCAGTTTAGTAATCTGAAGTGTAAATTTGGAACTGTAATTATTTTTATTCGTAATTTTGTTTACTTCACATATTTAACTTTTGGATGTGCTAAGTCTATTGTATGCATATTAATGCCCAAGAACCATACCCTCTCACCTGGAAGAGATGATGAATATTTGCACATTAATTGTGCTTCAGTTTATTACCCTAATTTAAGTTTTCAATGAGTGAGAATGCAAGAACAATATGTCCAATGAAAAAGAGATTCGTATATGCAATGTATGATAAAGGAATCTTTGATTTTTTTCTTCGTGTATATATATATATATATATAACTGGAGTGAGAAGCTACAATCTCTGGCTTCCTTTTTTTCCTTTTGGAATGACCATGGGTTATAGAAGGCACGCCATGACAGAATGACTATTTGCAATCACTTATAGTGTCACTTTGTGTTAAGCTATTAAAAATTCTGCTATCATTGATATCTCTCTCCTGGTAAAAATGGTGCTGCATATAAGGGCCGAGTTTTGTCTGCAACAACTATTCTCACTATATGCTGCAAGTTAAATGGCAAGTTGGGCATTAAGCCAAGAATTAGAAACAAATGAAACCTGTAAGAGTCTCTCTCTTTCCCCTCTAGGTTGGTTCAAGCCTTTTTGGGTATCTTTGTGGAATGGAAGGAAACACATTATAACACTGTTACTGCTAAGTTTTGTGCTTGTCTATGTCTCTTTGCAAGTGCCGACTGTAATTCGATATAATAACATAATAATAATCAGGGCTCATGTTGGATTAAGCTTGCTTCTACATGAACAGGTGAGAGCGAGAGCAGCAAATCTCAAGCTGTCCACTGCAGGCGAAATCAATATTATAGAAAATCAAGATATTCATATCCATTTCCCCGCTGGTGCTGTGCCGAAGGATGGACCTTCAGCCGGAGTTACTTTAGTGACTTCATTAGTATCACTGTTTAGTCAAAGAAAAGTTAGAGCAGATACTGCAATGACTGGAGAGATGACACTCAGAGGTCTTGTATTACCTGTGGGTGGTATCAAGGATAAGGTAGGTGCTACTAAATTCATCCTTTTCTCGTGTAAAGCTAGCTTCCACCTGGCGACATTTATTCTTTTTTGATATGATTTATGCTTCTGTTAAAGATAATTTCATTTTGTTTATATGAACCAAGGTATTGGCCGCGCACCGTTATGGCATCAAACGAGTTATATTGCCTGAACGAAATCTGAAGGATTTGACTGAAGTTCCATCCCAAATCCTTTCCAGCATGGAGGTAATTATTCATTCAAATGGATTTTGTGCGATTGTATTTATCTGGTGCTTGCATTCTATCTGATTCGTTTAATATATGCATGCATCGGCATTTTGAGGTTATAAATTCATTGTGTGATAGAACTATCAAAATCTCAAATAATTTTAGTAAGACCTGGTTGTGGATTGGTATGCGGAAAACTCAATCTTGCATAATGCTGTGTGAATTCGACACTTGAGTATGTTGATAACATAAGACGGTTGTTGTAATTTTGGTCAGATACTGCTCGTGAAGCGAATAGAGGATGTGCTGGAGCATGCCTTTGAAGGGGGGTTCCCTTGGAGACAACATTCAAAGTTATAGCAGCACATGCATCTTCCATTTGCTGAGCACACGATCCCAGACCTACAGTTGAGACACAAACACACATGCGATAGGTAAATACAAATCACCTGGATTAACAACTACTAGTAAATGTACAAACTAAAGGACATGTTCCAGGTCCAACACCAAGTTACAAAGTAACTCTAATCCCGTATCACTATTTTATACCCAAATGCTACTTAGCCGTATGTGATGGAGGAGATCAATATGACTTTGTGAATGATATTATTTGTACTGAGTTTGCCTTTTAAATCTGTTGGGTAAAATATATGCCGATTAGATGCACACATTACTAGCATGGGTTATAACAATAATTAAAGTTTTTATCTATTCGGCGGTGTCGGTTATATCGTTCTTCTTTCTGCATCATTAGATTTGATCCTTTACTATAATCTTTATCTGGATTTAAATGAATTTTCTTGGGTTTATCATGTAGTAGCATGAGTTATCGTTTAGTTATAATTTATTGGCGTCATAGACATGATTTTATATTTTTACAGGGGTAAAATGTATACTAGCCTGTTATAAGTTATTGGTGTTCATTCTACTTTCAAAAGTTTTCTTGTACAAAAATTTTCGTTACACAAGGCAAATTATGTGTACGCCCTTGTTATTTATTATTATTATAGCACATTACTCCATTAGACTAGGTTAAGTAAACCATATAATTGACCAAAGTAGAGTTTCTTAGTGCCCCGTGTAATAGTAAGGTGTCTGTCTTCCAAACATTAACCGTTTGATTCATAACTACTTTGTATTGCAGAATATTTTCCTTCACTGGGATGATAAATTTGGGTTGTTGGGTTTGTCCTTTGCGAGGACTTTCGGATTTGTTCGGATGGCCAATGGGAAATTTTGATAGGATCAGACGAATCCTTTGCAGAATTAATCAGCTCGAATGACTTTATACCTGATTCTAGTTTTTTTTAAAAAAAGGTTTGTTAGTAGATCTTTAGGATGTGCATGAAATTTACTCAAAATTTAAATTCCACTCAATCTTTCCATTATTTTTTTATTACTCCTACGATCAACTTAAAAGAAAAAATAATTAATCACGTGATCTAATTTCACGAAAAGATAGATATATTAGAGCTTGTTCATACTTTTATAATGACCAAACAGTTTAAAAATAATTAAATAAAATTTTAACTAAAACTCTTAATGAATTTTTTTACATCTTAATAGATTTTTTTTTAATTTTTGGCTACAAATGCAATTTCAAATTAGTTTGCATCATAAATTAACTTGCTATTTTGTATTTTTAGAAATAAAAAACCTAGGAAGTCTCTCTAGTGACGTGCAAAGTTAAAACTTTCAATTTTTAGAATGCAAAATGATTTATAAATTAACTTGCTTCGTTAGAATTGACATAAAAATGATTCACGAATCAACATAGAATTTTTAATAAAAAAAACTTTTCTTGAAGGCAATCATTTGTTTTAAGGCAATATTAACGAGTTAATTACCAGGCATAATGTAATTTCTTATAAAATAATAATAATAATAATAATAAATTCAGCAGGTAAATTGTGTCAACAAAATAGACCCCTCTCTCTCTATATAAAATTTTTACCCGACACCCCTAGACGCCCCTCGCGATCCAAGAGTCCGGAAGCACTTTTGGGTGCCTGATTCACTTTTGAGAATCAGAGCTCTCGGAAGGACTTCTAGGGATCGTAGAGGGTCACCCACGTATGTGTAAAATAAGCATGTACAAGTATAATTTCTCTCTATAGATAGCATTTAGGTTGAAGTAATAATAATAATAAAAATAATAGCTCACATTGATACGAATTATTTGTTGTGCACCCATGCATGACATTGGTCTAGATTCCTAGATTCATTTTTTTTAAGAAAAAAATTTCAACCAGGCACCTAGATTCACATTTAGATGCCTGAATTTAATTTTTTTAATTAACCTTAAAGATGAATACTATGCCCTGTGAGCATCGAAAATTTTTTATCTTGAACATTATAACCTAAGAGGGAAGTATGAACCCTAGAGGAAAAATCTTATTGGTTTAAACTCACTATAACACAACTTATAAATTTAAAATTTTAAACCTTAAATACAAATAATATACCTTGTGATCAATTAAAATTTTTAATCTTGAATACTATAATCCAAGAGTAGGGATGGCAATGGGCTGGGTTCGGGTTGGATTCTATATCCTCCATTCCCATACCCATCGGGTATAAGATATCCAATGGGTATACTCATACCTCTTAAATGATCGGATATCTTATATACTTATAATTTTTCTTGTTTCTATCAACTATTATCATTCAAAAAAATATATTAAAATTAATATCATATTAAATATACAAATGATATATATATAACCTTCTAATATAAAAAAAAATAGTTAGTGAATTTTAGGGAAAAGATTTTTTTTAATATATATGTATATATTATTTAATTATGCATTCGAGTCGGATATTGGGTATTGATAGTTCCCCCATACTTTACTCTATTCAGATTGAATATCGGATTCTCCATCGGGTTTGGGTGAAATTACCATCCTTAGTAACGACCAAAAGGATCAAACTTTTTGAAACGT
>JBBPFP010000068.1:6969604-6991525 GCA_037974795.1 Kaempferia galanga
GGAGAAGAACACAGAGAGACAGAAACAGATCATCAGTAACCCTTAATTGTTCTTCTGTTTGAACTAAATAAAAAGGACGAAGCCGACAACAAATGGATGATGTGAGTGATGAAGATATGTTGAGTGAGGGCATGAAAATGGCAGAGATTGAGAGAGCAGCAGCAGCAGAATCTCTCTCGTTTAGAATACTTCAACGGAGGAAGAAAACAGCAACAACACAGCAAAAGTATAGGCTACTCTATTAGAGTTCCATGTGTGTTCTTTTTCAAAACGAACCCCATTTATTAAGTGATAATAACAAACGCAGAAGAACACTGACAAGGACAAAGTTTGAATGCCTGTGCGCAAGTTAATGCGACCACAATGTCGATCCTCTTTCAATCAAACACTAAGTTCTTGATCGTATCCATGAATTCAGCAGTGAACCGTGAAACAGAGGAGTAGAGAGCTGAGAGCGATGGGGCCATGCTCATCTGGCTGACTGGCTATAGGAGCAGGTGAGCCGACCCCGCGCAGGGCCCCACTCATTTAGTGCAACTAGCTAAGCCGTCGCCGTCGCCGTCGCTCTCGTGAAATCGTCGTTTTCTTTCCTTCCTCTGTTCCCTCCTCCGCCTCCTCTGACAGCCTCTCCACGTGCACGTCCCATACGAGTCAAACAACTCCGGCTCCTCTCTTTCCTCTCCCTCTTCGCCGAAATAAAAATATAAAGAAGTAGGAGAAGATCAATGGAGAGGAGGAGCTGAAGAAGAAGAACCTACGCGGAGGCCACTGTTAAATATATAAAAAACTTGTTGGTTGTTGCGTGTTGCTGCAAGCCATTTGCTCTCTGGCTTCTGCTGAAAGATGAGGTTGATCCAGCTATGCACGCCCCCAAAAGCCACTCCCTCATTTATTGCCTATGGGGTCAATCTTTCCTGCTCACCAATAAATATATTACATTACGTACCATATCATATGCCTTCTCTTCTCTTTTCCCACGCCATTCTCCTCTGTTGTTATATCATTTAATCCCAAAGATCATCTTTTTAATCCAAGACTGAAGCTAGATGGTAATTGATTAAGACAAGTAAATACAAACAGAGGCAGTGGAGGATCAGTATCGTGTACTCTAAATATAGTCTGCAATCAATGCCGTGATCGCCTCGTTCAAGTCTCCCGTGGCAGGTAAGTTTGCCTTTTTCTTTTTCTTCCTGGTAAAAATTGTAAGATCTTTATGCCATTAAGGTTGGGACACAATTATTTGGGTCTACACAGGTTGTCATGTCCTATCAAACGAGCTGAGGAATGAATGAGCTCCAAAGACGACAGACAGCATAAGTGGATGGTCTGAGGTTTACACACAAAAGAGAGCATAAACTAGGGTCATCCCGAGGCCATGTTCAGCTTATTCCGGCTCATAGAACACCAACAAGGCAGCACGAACTGTGTGTGTATATATATATAATCACCATTTGTTGTTGAAATTGAGAAGGGAAAGAAAGAAAAGAAATCAAAGACGACAGACATGATTTGAATCTTCCTTTTTGGGCCCTCTGCCATCGAATTCGGTCCCACAGTGCGATCGTTTTGTGAACAGAATTATGAATCGTAATTCAATCGAAAATCCTTGTTTTCCATATTCGACACTCACGCTGCGTCTCACGCAATGAGCGAGCATGCCCTCTTAGTCCGAGTTAAACTCCCCATGCAAGCGACCAAAGAGGCAGCCGCAGCACTGCACGCACAAGTGTCGCCTTCTCCCTTCCGGCTTCCTCTCTCTTTCCCTTCGCCTCGCTAGTCGCCGCCCCCAAAAGCACGCTGCGGGACTTCCCTTTCCCGCTCCAATATCTCTGCCTGACGCTGCTGAGACTGAGAGGCAATGGTCGTCCTGTGCCACCGGCGCCGCCGCCTCTCCGCCGTCTTTGCCTTCCTCGTCCTGGCTGCCGCACTCGGTGAGAGAGTAATGAGATCCATTTATGATTAGCTTGCCTATGCTTTATTGGCCCTTTTTCTGCCTACTCTACTGAGCTGCTCAGCTTAAAAATCCGAACTTGTGTTCGAGTCCGTACTCAAAGCCTCTCTTCTCCTTGCGTTTGAGTGCTTTCTGGCACTTGTTCTTCTGACCGCTCCTCCTTGTGGTCCATGGTTTTCTACTAAATAACTCATCTCTCCTTGAGACTTCCCCAGAGGGGGAAATGATTGCTACACCCGTCACTGTGTCGCCCAAAAGAGGGAAAAAGAAGGATTAATTCTTTCTCGCCGTCGACGGTTCTTGCTCGTGCATCCGCCATTAATTGATGTTCCTGATTATCTCAATGTGCAGGTAGTGCTTTGGCTGGAATTCTTGAAGAAGCTGGAGAAGCACGACGGCGGCGGCCTTGGAACAGGGAGGTAATAGCTCGCCGGAGATTGCTCCTCGGCCCCGGCTCGTGGCCGCCGACCTGCAGGGCTCGGTGCGGCCGCTGCCGCCCCTGCGTGCCGGTGCACGTCACCATCCAGCCCGGCCGCAACGTGCCGCTCGAGTACTACCCCGAGGCATGGCGATGCAAATGCGGCAACAAACTCTTCATGCCATAAGAAGAAACCAACAGAAGACCATATTTTTAGGGTAGCAAGAAGATTGAACAAGCTGCTACAGATGCAGCTCCTTTGTAAACATTATTTGTACAAAAGATTTCTACGTAACGCTAAATTAGCTACTTAATTTCTCGACTGATCTCGTCTTCAGGAACAATTGGACCCTGTTCTATCATTAATGAGATTTTCGAATGAATAGGTTTAGTTACCACAGACATCATGATCATCATTATGAGGAGGTGTTGGGGGAGCTGATATCAGAAAGACCGTCTGATAGTGAAGAAGGGGTGCATTGCATTAATCGGTTGGCATGTTTAGTAAGGAAAAGAATTCCCTTCGCCCTGGTCTCTCCGTCTAACTTGTTAAGGCAATAATAGAGGGAACAGATGAACAGTAGCTAACACTGCAGCCACCTCAAAAAGATCAGATTAAAAGATCTTTTCTCTGAGAACAACGAGGGGGAAAATCACGGTGATCTTGGGGATTAGGTGGAGAGTGGATTTAATAATATTTTCCTCGTAATTTGGCGTCAGAGGAGATCTTAAGTCCCGATGTTGTTGCTAAAGCACCAGTTGTCTACTGCTCTTTCGTGGTGGCTGATGCTTACCCTTCTACCTCTTGGGCTGCTTCAAAAGGCCATGGCTGCAGCTTGTTGGGCCATGGGTACTTCGGCTAATTTTAATTAGGGTAATGTATTAAATTTACAGTGTAATATAATAATATTATATTATTTTGTTTGATAAAAGAGTTGTGTGTAGTTGTTTATTGTAAGGGTGATTATATTTTTTTTATTTGATATCTATTATCTTTTATAAGGAATATAATTTATATTATAATAAAATGATAAAAATATCCTGTGACTTCTGTTGGTTGTGGTGGCAGTGGTGGCTGTCAGGTGGTGGGTGTCCGTCGATGGGTGTTGAGTGTCGGCTAGCGTTCGACGGCCAACATCCGGTTGGCGGGAGGAAGATGGTGTAAGTAAATTTGTTAAGTGTGTAGTTTGATGAAATAAAATCAAGTATATATTTGGCATATTGAATTTTAGGGTTGGAATGTAATCTACCTTATATGTTATTAGCCTTGCAATAGGAAGATTATAAAAAGTTTATTATATCAAATAAAATAATTATTATTGTAATATAATCCTGTTTATTACCTTATTGAGTATCCCTTACTAAAAACACAGCCTTCAAGTAAGGAAAATTAATGAATGAAAAGAGACATTGTTGGGTACCTTTCTATAAAATGAAGGAAAACAGTCATTGATTGCTACAAGAGCCTATCTTATTTTCTTGTAAGTTTCTCATTGATTGTGTTTGTGTATTGAATTGCTGTTTTTCTCCTCCAAAAGGTTGCCAATTGGTATGTAAACCTACAAGTTAATGTTTACAACCTACCATTGATATGGACTTTGATTCATATAGATCGCAAAACTCAATAATAGCCTTAAATTAGGGTGGAGACTAGCAGTTCAGATCCTCTGGACTGCTTTTTTCTGTGATCTGAACTGTTTTTTTCTGGTCCACCCCTGGTCCACTGATTTTCGACCGTCCGATCGCCCGACCGACCGACCCGACCGTTCGATCAAATCCGGGGTCTGATCTAATCGGACGATCGAGGATCTGATCGGTCGGTCGGACGGTGGACTAGAGGCGGACCAAAAAAAGCGGTCTAGAGGATGGGAGACTAGCGAGTTTCTCCACTTCCATGATAAAGCGAAGGAAGACAAAACCACCTCGTGTCGTCGTACATAACCGCACTCGCCGCTTTCCGTTTTTGTTGTTCTTCTTCTGCCTCCCTTCGTCGCGGTCACATCACGGAACCCTAATAAATCTCCCGTTCCTGCAAATTTCCGCTGCTCCATCCCCATCGCATCCCTTCTCTTCGGCATTTGATGAGCATGTCGGCGCAGGAGAGTCCTGCGATCGCAGAGAAGGCGGAGATGGTCGCGCTGCCTACTGCTTCGAAAGAGACTGTCGACGTCGAGGCCGGAAAGGCGAATGCGGCTGCCGCATCGGTGGCGGATTTGTACCCGAATATGACCGAGGACCCCCGGCTCCGCTGGATGTTCATCCGTAAGGTCTACGCGATCATCGGCGCCCAGTTCGCCTTCACCGCCGGCGTCGCCTCCGTGATCTCCTTCGTCCACCCTATCCCCGACTTCTTCCGTTCCCGCACCCTGGCCGCGTTGGGCGTCTTCATCGCCATCATGATGTTGCCTCTACTCGGTAATCGTCCCGATTTACATATTGTTTGATGGGGAACCTTTAATGTTCCTAGTGCCTTTTTTTGACTGGATTTTATGATCGATTCATGGATAGCGATGTGGCCCATGCTGCGATTCCGGCAGCGCCACCCGATCAATCTAGTATTCTTGGTCATCTACACTCTTTGCATCAGCCTTTGCATCGGTGTCACGTCCGCGACTGTTGCTGGTAAGAGTTAAATATATAAATTCTTTCCGATGCGAATTCTTTTCTGTACCTTTATTCATCTGTTGTTGACTAGTGAACTAATTTTTATTTTTGTATTTTGTCGATATTCAATTTGGCTGGTGATGGTTATTACTTCAGAGACTGATTTTGGTTACTCTGACTATTTTGCGTGAATTTGTACACATGGAATGTGTGACACACTTATACCTAATATTGTATACAAAGTTTTGTTTTGGAATAATCCTTAAACCATATCTCTTTTTATGAATAATCCTTAAAATGGTATGCTTATATTGATGTTAGGATGATTAGTGGTACGATAACATCCCAACCCAATGGTTACCCTGTTTTACTAAGTTTATTATGATAACATTGATGAGAATAACTTACCGCTGTGGAGCACACATTGCGATTGCTCTTGAAAATATATACAATCATCTCAGAACATTAGACTGTAAAATGAATTGTTCAAAGCCAACATTAGTATCCCAAACGGTGAGCAATATGACAATTCCATTCCTAAGAATTTTATGTTTCTATGAATCATAAATCGGATAATTATTGCAAATTTTAGTTCTTAATGCCAGAAGCTTGAAGAAAGCAATTTTAAACTTGAACTTCTTTTCAACATGATAATGAGTAAAATAATAATAAAAGGAGAATCATTGACAGGCTTTAGGTTCTCTCATTCAACTTTGTTAGGGCAAAATTCTGAAGTTCATGATATGAATATGTTTGATATGACAATGGTCTCTAAGAATAGTTCCTGATATCATACATTCACAATAGCAACTCTTTTGGAACTAGCCAACTGCCCTATATGTACTTTGAAATTTGTTCATTCCTATAAGCATTGTGAAAATTTTGATCTCGACCTGATGAAACACACATTTGCCTCTGGAAATATGTCCTTCATGAACGAATTTCTATGCTGACTTGCTCCTGAGAATACTGATGACTGCAATTTGTATTCCTTATCTATAGCATTTGATTTTGTGTGTGTGTGTGTGTTTGTGTGCATGTGCGCCAACTGAAACAGGAAGAGCCATGCTACAAGCTGTAAGTGTTACTGCTGCCATTGTCATCGCGCTCACATTGTACACTTTCTGGGCAGCAAGAAAAGGCCTTGATTTTTCCTTCCTTGATCCATTTCTATTTGCATGCCTTCCGGTGCTTCTGATTTATATCACAATTCAGGTACTTGATACTTTAGTTTTATTTTGATCCTTTGTTCATCTTTACCCTTTTAATCCATTATGAGGCAAGTTATTTCATGCGTTCATGGTGCAGATTTTCTTCCCTCTGCCAAACATCGCCTATACAATATATAGTTGTATAGCCTCTACAATCTTCTCAGCCTTTATAGTCGTTGGCACTGAGAAAATGATTAAGCGCCACACTTACAACGAATACATCGTTGCTGCAATCTCCTTATACATGGACATCATCAACCTCCTCTTGTCCATCTTAGGTTTCTCAGCGCACAATTGATCTACCATTAACAGGTCCTGGTACATATATAGCTTAATCCAGTTCATGAAAGCATTTACTTGCCAACTCACCTTGTTGCTACTTTAGATCATAATGAATTTCAGATGATTCTCATACTCATGTTAGTTTGCTCTTATTTTGTTTCGCCTTATTCTTGGTTTTCTAGTCTTCATTAAGCTTGGATGTCATATCAAGTAATGGAAATGATAATAGTTGATCTGCCACTGTATTATTACAATATCAATCTAGAATGGTTCAACAACATCCCCATCAGACTAATCAGAATCACTGGTTTCTCTTTGTACCATTTACTTTAGAGCTCTAAAAACTATGAAATGTCCTATAATGTCCATACATGAAAATGGTCGACTATTTCTTCCTATCTGATGCCCAAACTGTTGCCCATCCAAAACAAGCTACTGGGGGCAAACCTACCTATCAAGAAGCATTAGAAACAAAGCGGTTGACTATTAGTGAGATATAGCAATATAATCTTACCTCCTGATGAACTACGATCACTATCTGAAAGACTTGGTTGTGACGATGACGAAGAATTGTCCAGCGAAATAGCAAGGTCAGAACAATCAGCTCCAAAAGAACCTAAAACAGGTTTAAATGGTCAGTCACAACGACGCCCGAATGTTGAATTTCGCACGCAATTGCCTCCTCAACAGTAGGCATATGAACGCACTTTTGGAAATTCAGATGATAAAAGTGATAACCTCAGCATCAGCACCGGTATAATACTCGAATTTCCTGATTTTTTAAGAATCATGCATGAAACTTACAGTTCGATAAGTTTGTAATACGTGGTGGTTAAGGTGGTACTGCCGGAATCTCTGAATCATTGAAGTAATGCTACCTACAAAGATTTTTACAGATTAATATGAATTTTAAGGATAAGATTGATTAATTAATATACGAGGAATTAAGGAAAGAAGACAAGAGGACTCACAGTTGGGGACGACGCGAGGGGTGAACCTGAAACTATCTCCCACATGGAACTGGCTCCACCCACCGTCGCAATTGCACGCGTAGGTTACCCTTCCGCACGACACGAAACTCCGGTTGCACATATTGCCTATTATTCCACCACAGAGCCACATTAAATTACCCTTAACAAAAAACACACACGAGGAGGGCAACCAAATACAACGATTCTTGTTTGATGAAAGAGAGGTTGTTTATTCTATTTAGTTCATCTATATAGTTACTGATTCTGTCTTAGAAACTGTAGTAGATGGACACCTTAAGAGTTGTTGAAATGGCGGAGATAGAGGGAAGTTTGGCGGGGAAGATGAGATGGAGCTAAGGATGATGAGAATAAGGCATTTGGTGGATTGGTGAGGTGGATTTTACTGTGGTGAGGGTAGGGAGTTTGAATAACTAGCTATGGGGAGTTTGGGTGTGGAAAATAGCAGAGGATGAAAAAAGAGAAAGAAGAGAAATTTACAACTTTAACACCGTCGCAGACAGAGATCTAGAGCACAATAAAATGATAAACCCAGTTAACTTCTTATTGACTATCTCTGGGGTGACCGGTCCGGCTCCACGGAAGTTTTCCACCGACCACCAGGGTAAATCGAGAAGCACTCACGGCGGGCAGCACAGAAGCCCAACATCCCTTAGTTGCAAATCCCATTTGGAGGAAAAATCCCTGCAAAATGCGCCGTAGCTAGAAACATATATAGCTTCTATTGTTGATGCATGAATCTAAATTAATTTTCGATTATCTTGGTCATTAGCTTACAACACCTATAATTTCCACAATTTTCTACGGAAGTACTTACTCTTCACTAATCAACATTTTATTTATTTCCTATATGAGGTTGAATGAATTCATAAATCATTCAATAGACTGCCATATCTCCATTAGAATATCATGTGGTTTCTATTTTGTATCTTATTTAATGCATATTTTGCTTCTAAAATTTGAAATTCTCTAATAAACTTTTAATTTCTATATCCTCCGACCTACTTAAATTTGTTAAGTTAAGTTGGTTACCTTAAATCTTTATTAAAAAGTTGATGAAAATACTTCTTCCATGACTCCTTTATTTCTTTAACCTTCACTAGTGCCCATTTGGATTCATTTTTAATACATCTTATTTGAGTAAGATCCCTAGTTTTCTCTCTCGATTAAACTATTTTATACGTGCCCCTTTCCCTTTATTTTGTATCAAGTTATGGATACAAACGTTCGAAATTTCATTCTTAGCTTATAAATCTTAGAGAACAACTTAATAAAAAATATGGGTCGTTTGTTTAAGTTTATGGTGTGCTTATTTCCTTAGGGCATCGTGAAAAAAGTGACAATCTACTTCAATGTGTTTTATGCACTTGTAAAACATTGAATTGTTTGCAATGTTAATTGCCATCCATTAGATTTGTAATGTTAAAATCAAAGTGGGTTTTTATTGACATCATCACACAAATTGTGTTGTTTTAAATTATCCTTCAACATTAGATTGTGCTACCATTTTTTTCCTTTTCCTTTTTTTCCATTTTATAATGTTACCTCAAATATATGTATAAAATTCTAAGGTAAATTTTCTATCAATACTTGATGGTGCATTGTGAGCATCCATCATAATGAGTATTCAAGGAGGCTTAATTTTTAAGTGTGGATGCTTCTTGTTTTAGTGAGCATTTTCTTGGTGATTCTTTAATATGATTCTTAACATTTCCTCTTAGTGACACTTTTTATGATTCTTTTTACGCTATATCTTGTCTACTAATTGTAAGTGACTACTTACTAGTTTTTTGTAAATGAGTGTGTCTTTGAAATCATCACGCATGACCACAAATTATTATTTTAGATAATTGAGGTTTTTGCACAATTACATCCAAGCATTCAAACCTCTCATAAGAGATCTATCACATATATTTTCTTTGAGATAAGTATATTTCTTCAGAGCTATAAGTATCTTCTGCTCTAATAAAGTATTGCAGCCTTCCCAAAAATTTATAACAACTTTTGCTTTAGATACTTATTCACATTTGTAATGGTCTGCACATAAATCAACAAAATCTCTAAATTAGGATACGAGTAGCATTGTGCTAAATAAAAATTAAATGGTCCATGTTGGTACACTTGAGGTTTACTTGCGTAACTTTTGTTTGAGAGTATAAATTGCCTTTTTGAGTCTATATATTTTAATTTCTTCCAAGAAACAATTTGGAGGTTGCTCTATATAAACTTCTACGGACTGAAAATATCTTCAAATAGCGTGTTTTCATATTTTGGCAACTAGTCTTGAACATGGACTAGAGTCAAGTAATCACAAAGGCTTGGATCCATTGGCTTTTGCATGCTGGAGTAGAATTTGAAGTTGGGTTGTGGTGGCTTTTGTGGCCCCTTTGGTAGTGGGTGGTTCTTGAAATTTATCCAAAAAAAATGTTTTGTGCGAATGTAATAGGGTATACAATGCCCATAACCTTGTCCTCCGCCTTTATAACTTGTTTAAGAGTCCGAGTTGTAACTTTGGATGGAGGAGTGGTGATATTTGTTGAGGTTGAATGAAGGACTTGAGCAAATACATTAGTAGAGATGGTACATTGACATTGATAAATAACCGTTAGCGAATTGCACTACGGGAATCATCTAGTCCTAAAATGAATTTTGCTACTTAAAATTTTCACTTGGGCACTTTAAAATCTTAGGATTAGTAGAAATCATGTGCAACTAATTCATCCTTGTCATGGAGAATAGTAAAATATTCTTGCTCTAAAGTTACCATCTTGTTTGAAATTGAAAATATCTTCATTTACTTACATATATACCTATATACCTAGTATATGCGAAAGACATTTAGCTTGTTAGAATATCTACCAAAGGACATCCTATAATTTTTTAGAAGTAGAGAAATATTATGGATAATTGAAAAGTATCGAGAAAAGAAATAATGTAGTTATTTAATTAGAAAAAACTTATGATGTTGAGAAAAATTATATAGAGAATTTTAGAAAAGAAAGATATCAGTATAGCATATATTGAGATAGGTAAGAATATGTACAAAAATATTACAAGAGTAAAGATTCTAGGTGGATTAATCAAAACGTTCTCTATAAGAAAAAGTGTTACATTAAGTTCATATCTTTTCATAATTACGGACAGAACACATCTAAGATAAGTTGCCATGGTGCTTCTTGTTTGTTGATGACATTGATTTGGTTGATACGACTTGTTGAGCAAATGCTGAGCTTGAATTTTGGCAAGTATATGAAATTTAAGTTTAATAGTAGTAGACGTAAGATGACAATTATTAAGATAGGAGACGACAAGTCACTCGTAATTTTGTTATGATCTCTTTTAGAAAGGATGGAGATTAATAGAGATGTTTTATGTAGAATACAAGTAGGATAGTTAAAATAAAGGAGGGTGATGGGTGTTCTTTATGTTCGTAAGATAATTTTAAAATTAAATTTGAAGTTGTACAAAATGGCGATAAGACCTGCTTTATTATATAGAACTAAATGCTAGCTATGAAGCGAGCATACGAGCAGAAGATGAGATCACAAAGATGAGGATGTTAAAGTGAATGTGTGGACAAGATGGATAAGAAATGAGAATATAAGAGAGAAAGTCGAGGTTGTTCCTATTGAGAAAAAACGCTAAGAGATGCATTTAAGATGATATGGGCAAGATGGTGACAAAGGCTTGCCGTTTAGCTTTATCATCACTGATACATTATGTGTGGAGGGCTTTAATTCGTAGTTTTTTTGGGAGGGTTAGTTAGATATAGAAAGGATATTCAGGAGTGTGCAGATACATGTATACATGTCTTTAGGTATCTATTTAGATTTCATACTACATCAAATATGAATAGACCATAAAATCTCATTTTGTACACTTTGGATACATAATATGCCACTTATAAAACAAAAAGAAAGAAAGAGAAGTTTGGGGAAGAGACTCTGATTCCACAAATTTTAGGAATTGACGAAGATACTGTAGGGACAACTAGCAAATCCATATCCAAAGAAAAATTGCCAAGTCAATGAATAAAGTTCACAGGGCCGAGGCGAAGCTCACTTTGAATGAAGCAACTTTCAGTAAGGATGCAATGATAGTAGGGGATTAAGTGGCACAAGTTTGGTAGTACGAACAAGTAGTGTGAATCTTTGAAACCGAGTGTGGCGATTGGTGACTCAAAGAGGTGTTGTGTGAGTTAGCAGATCTCCTCATAGTAGAGTATGTGTTTGGGGATCTATAGGTGAGGACATGATGTGATAACAAGAAGAAGATGCTAGATGAGGAAATGTTGTGTGTGGAGTCACATGGATACAATAACATGTCCACTTTGTTCTCGATTTGTGTCTAGAGGCAGCGCATAGATCAATGATGACGAAGATCATGCTTAGTCAACATCATGGAGATGAGTGGGTATTGATGATACTTGCGACTTTAATACTACAACAACAACAACCAAGCCTTATCTACTCGTCTACCTATATGCATATTTTATCTTATTTCATTTTATAGTTACATCCTTGCATTGTTACAATATAACATCTAAGTTCTCAACAAATATTAAACTTGTTGTAGTCACAATGCAAATCAATGATAAGATCATTAAACTTACTCCTTTTATATTAGTGGTGTTGTAGATAGTGTGCCTGCCCACCCTTACCATCTCTCTAAAGTCCGGAAGAGGCAATGCAGATACTTTATGCATTATATAATTCTTATTATTAGAGAGTGATATACACTTGGCAATGGTTTGCCTTGTAGGCTTTAATTGACTTTGCTTGCTCCATCCTTTGTACCTTCACTTATAGGCTTTCTAAGCAAGTGCCAAAATGAATAAATTGTACACACACACAATTTTTTTACCTGCACATCCCATTCGTGTGCAACACTTGGGCCATTGGGCGATTGAGTGCAGTCCGGGCGTCAGAATCACTCTCCGGGTGCCTCGATCGGTTTTTGTCGGTCGGGGCACCAGGAAAGCAGTCCAGGCGCCCGGACTACACTCAGTCACCCAAGTGTCGCTCACGACGGGGTGTGCACGATAATACACACACATGCGCGCCGAGCACACACACACTTCAACACATTAGTGTTCATGAACAAAGCTCATGAATAGGTTATGAAAAAACTAGAAAATACATTCCTTCAACATTTTGAAAGGTAGAAGAGGGTATATGATTGCATAGATATTTTAATAAGGTGTTTATCCCCTTGAATTAGAATTATCATTGAAACTCTTGAACCAATAATTACTCCAAGCATGGCAAGCAATTTTATAATGGATTCAATAATCACACTTTCTCTTTACGTTCTTTGAAGTGGAGAATCAATCCATGAATATATGATATCCAAGGGAATATCTTGATTTCAATCTCTATTTTCTACCCTTATCCTGTTTTGGTTGCCAAGATGTCCATTTCATTTATAGACATATTTTCACATTGAATTGGAGATTCTTTGAGATATTGCAATGTTATTGACATAGCTTCTCAATAGAATTGTTGGATTTTGCACAAATAGATCAACCATGCCAATTGAAAATGAAGATATCTAGTCTATTCGTCTATGCTGTCTATAGTTGGGTATAAGCATCCTGTACAAATGTGGATCCAAGTGCCTGGCATAGATATTTCTAAAACATTGTACACCTGATCCATACAAATGTCCAATGGCTAGTCTGAGTGTAGGTGGTCTAAGTGTAGGCTCTAACATAGGTATAGAGGGGATGCCAAAGAGTCCAAGTGAGCTTACCCTTGTTTGACAAATTAGTTCCCTAACTGGTTGATTATAACGTGTATAAATGATAAACTTCGCATCCTTTTTTAACTGAAGAATTTAATTTAAATTCCACAAGTTTGTACAACTAATCATATCTCACTTATGATTCATGACATACTTGGTCTAATTATGGAGAGAAAATTTTGGCATGCCACTTCTCTGTGGTCATCATAAATTAATGTTTCACTTTAATTCTAACAATACCTTCACTGTTTACTATATGAGAATATAATCAAGGATTTGTCAATGCATCATATTTTTTGATTTTGTGTTCCTCTATTCATAATCTCCTTATACTTGTCTTTGAATTGTTAAAAAGAAAAACATTTTTATGTATAATCTTACTTTCTTTACATTATCATTTCCAGAGTAAGAAGATAGTTGAAAACAATTTTGACAAACTTCCCTTTCACGGGTTTGGGAAGGATTATTCATCAACTTGGTGGAAGGCTCTTGCTGCTCAACTTATGACCCATGGTATTAGAATTTGTGTTCCAATTTTTCATTTAAATATAATACGTTGGCTCTCCATGGAATTGTTTCTTATTTGTTTGACATTTGTGAATTGTGGAGGTTATTTACTTATCATACAACAATCTTAACTCCCTACCAAAATAACTTCTGGATCCACACATTGCTTTCTTTGTTCTCTAGTGAGGTTCCCTTGTGCATCTCTTAACTGAATTTTGCAGTGAGTCAAGTTTGGATACACTTCTCTCCTCCCTACAAGGTTTTCTCTCTTTCTTTGCTGTAGAGAAAAAAAACATAGCATCTTGGGAGAGGGGGATTCATCCATTCCTTTTGCTTTTTCTATATCTACTTATATATTTTACCACTAACTTCCTTTCTTCTTCTCCTTTTTGTTTCTCACGTCTATGTTTCTTCAACTTGTTTCCTACTATTTGTAAAGTCCTCTTCTTTCTATGCTTACTGCTACTTTCTTCAATCAATTGCTTACTTCTTTGTGCACAACTTTAAGGATAAACCCGCTTGAAATTTTTGTTGCTTAGAACTTTATCTCTTCCTCTCGTTCCAGCTTCATCCCAATACCTTGTCAAGTGTTTTCCTTTGCCCCTTCCATTTGTTCATCATGTGCTAGCTACCACATGTGCCATCGCAAGAAGAAGCTCAGTTAATAGATTTATCTCCTAGTCTCACTTCATCTTTTCTCTTTTTATCATCTCTCCTTAATGGCGTACTAATTGAAGGTGATTTTTTTTTTTGCCTACATGCTCTTCCATGTATTCTGAAATTTTATTTAATAGTGTCTCCATTTTAATGATCATAGCTTAGTTTATGGTTTTTATTTGTAAGAACTTTTTATTTTTTTTATAAGTAAAAGTGGTATATCATGTGTATAAAATGTACAAAATGAGGTTTTATGGTCTATTCATGTTTGATATAGTATCGAATCTAAATAGATACCTAAAGACCCTTATACATGTATCTGCATGCTCCTGAATATCCTTTCTACATGTAACTGACCCTCACTAAAAAAATTACGATTTCGGGCTCCCCACACATAATGTATCCGTGATGACAAAACTAAAAAATGAGCCTTTGCCACCATCCTACTCCCTTTGTATAGCGTCCCAAGACAGATTGTCCTTCGATAGGTGGACATCTTTGGACGCATATGCAACCAACATCGAATCCTTCGTCGTAGGTTTGCAGGGTATGGTCAATGTGCATTGTCGATCCTCTTGATAATTATGTGTATAATCATTGTAATCGCCGTAGGTCTTCATTGGTCTCGAAGAATACATGCTCCTGTGTCTCTAGCACTTGCTCGCAAAACATACAATGTCGATCCTCCCGACACTCCTATCGGTCTGTGGTAGGGAGCTTTTGCTCTGCCAACATTCAGAAAGTGACTGCATTACCCTGCTGAACATGACCCTTCCACGGTGACTGCATTACTCTGCTGAACATGACCCTTCCACACTGTTTGGGCCCATGACACTCTTGGACTAGGACGAAGAAATCATAAGCCTTGGGCAACTCCGTCATTTTGTGAAAACCACTCCACCAATCTTTGCCTGCAATTTCATGTAACCCAGCAGCCTCAAGGATGAGATCCTGTATGTATAGTATACGTTGCCAGAACCATAAATCAATGTGACTCAAGAAGGTATGATGTACCCACTATCCATAATACATCCTCCTTTTGAATCCTCTATGGAACCTTAGCCAGAAGGGCTACGTTCCATGCTAGTAAATCTCCGAATCCCGCCCTTATCTTTCAGTCTACACATATCAACCCAAGACATTAGAGGGTGCTTGGATGTCCACATGAATGACCGACAGATGTTGTAGATATGGTCGATGATATCCTGAGGTATCGGCATAATAGAAACCCAAAAGCATTCGACACCTTGAAGTATTGAAGTGATAAGTTGCACCTTGCCTGCATAAGACAAAGTCCTCCTTGGTCGGGCCTTGATTCGTTGGATTAGAGAATTGGGGCTATAACTATATATCTGTAGGTGTTGTGCAACTAATGAAATCTAGAGGTACCTGAAAGGCAAAGTACCTTCTGGAAACTGTGATGGATAGAAGCCTACTCCGCACTATATCATTAACTCCAGTGAGGTAAATATTGGACTTTAGGCAATTAACTTGAAGTCTAGAAGTAGAACCAAAGTCTTGTAGACATATGATCAATGTGCCTACTGAAGCTGTTTCACCCCGACTAAAAGGAGATCATTTGCATAGGCTAAATGAGTCAATCTGAGGTGCCCGCACTGTCGATAGAAGTTGAAGCTAGGCCTCATCGTGCTCTGCTGCAACTGCCACCCAAAGATATCAATGCAGCTCCCAAACAAGTATGGTTATAGATGATCTCCCTCGTAATGCTCAGGCTCCTCAGAAAAGACCAAAAGACCCTCGATTGATAGCCAATGAGAAAGAGGTTATGGCCATATACTCCATAATCCAAGTGACAAACTGCTCCGGAAAATTTAGTCTAATGAGTGCCTCATGAAGGAAAGCTCAATGCACCGAGTCAAAATCTTTTTGAAGATCAATCTGCATAATACATCTCGGAGAAATGTGCTTTCTGCCATATTTTCTTAACAATTCTTGGGCTAGATGAATATTGTTTGCAATGAATCTACCCTGCACGAAAGCCTCTTACGACTGGTGAAGAATAAGATCAAGAATCCTAGAAATCCATCGAGCGAGCAGTTTAGATGTAACTTTATGAAAAATGATACAGCAATAAATAGGCCTATAGTTGGCCATCCTACTAGCACTAGAAGATTTGAGGAGAAGAGCTATCAATGTGTGATTCCATTGCCAAAGTAGTCGACCATTGCGAAAGAGTTCGATGACTGCAACAATGAAATCGGTCCCAACTACATCCCAAGCATGTTTGAAGAACTTCACCCCATAAATATGTTTGAACATACATGTAAACATGAGCATAAGAGCTTAGACATAAGCATAGGCATATGTAAGCACAAACGTAAACATATTTATAAGCTTAAACATGTGCATGAACATTGGAGCATAGACATAATCATAAGCATAAGCATACATAGGCGTAACATCAATATATTTGTGAACTTAAACATGAGCATGAACATAAGAGAATAGACATGAGCATGAATATACATAACATAACCATACACGTGAACATAAGCATAATCATGAGCCTTCATGGCTTGGCACGCTCCTTGGGCATGAGTCCCCGGATTATACCACCATCCCAACCCCTTTTTATTTGGGTAAGGTTCACTTACCCTTCTTAGACCGGATTCTCAAACCCCTTTGTTTTGGGTAATGTTGACCGGACCCTTCTTAAGATGGATTCCCAAACCCCTTTTGTTTTGGGTAAGGTTCACCGGACCCTTCTTAAGCCGGATTCTCAAGCTCCTTTGTTTTGGTAAGGTTCATCTTAAGCCGGATTCCCAAAACCATAAGTATGAACTTAAGCATATACTCAAACATAAATAGGATCACTACTTAATCAAGAACATAAACATGAACATGGACATAAACAAGTACTTAAGCTTAAACATGCACATAATGTAAACTTGATCACTTCCTAAGTATGGACATAAATATAAACACGTAAACAACATGATCCCTACTTAAGCATGGACATACACATAAACATGATTATGTACCTAAACATGTGATCATTACATAAGCGTGAACATAAACATATACAAGAACATAAACATGATCACTACATAATCATGGACATCAACAAAAACATTGTTGATGTCATAGCATTTTTAAACTAATCTTTATTCTAAAGTTATCAAGAACATAAGTGTGTGCCTAATCTCCTGATATCATATACGAACTTACAAGGTTATCATAGAGTGATTGAACCCTAGAATTGAAATTTATCTAACCTACCAAGCTCATGGCATATCAAACCTTGAATTCGAAGCTTATCAAAATGTGGCTGCTGGAAAAAAAAAAATAAGTTTGACTGTAATTAAGAACTATGGTACGTGCATGAGTTAGTTTCCAAGTTCAAAGAGACATTAATTAGTATAGGTCCAACCAAAGCATGCCAGTAGCATGCTACAACATTATTTCATTCTGCATATGCATTAACGTGATTATCATCATAAGGTAGCATGCTGTGCTTAAATATATAAAAAGAAAAAAAACTGAAATTATTGATCTTCCTTCCAAAAGCATGATCCTTATTAAATTCCCCATAATCACTATTCATAATAGACACATTTGGACACATTATTTTCTTCTATAAGCCCAACTGAATTTGAAGCTTCTCCTTGGTGAAATAACTATAAGCTCGCAAACATAATTCAAATGTGACATGATCCAAGCAAGACCAATGAACACATTTTGTTGTAAAGCATAAATTAATCATTCCTTTACACTTATAGCATACTGTCCAATCGAGGAATCCCATCGCCTTTTCTTTTTCTTGGTTCGTGTTTCAACTAAATTGATATAAACTAGAAAAGTCAGCTAATAATTCACATTTAGCTTATTGATAAAGATATTAAATTGGTTAGAATTAGTAAACCAGATTAGTCTTGAGCCTAATTTGTGTGTTTATTAGTAACATCAATGATGTTGCGACTTGAGCAACTACGAAATGGGACCATCTTCAATGGTGCCTTATATTGGAAATCTGAAATTTATTGCTAAAAAGGTACTTCAAAGTTTGATGCTTCTGGACCAAAATAGTTACTTGTAGTTTTACAGAATTAAAAACTTTATATGCAGGTTGCAATACGTCTAATGTAAAACTACACAACTACATATCTGAAACCTCTCTAATCTACCATGGTAACTAAATCTCCATAGTTTAAACGAACTAATTAATATATGATATGAGATATAGAACGTGCATGACTACATGGTATGGTACAACTATCAAAACATGAAGGTTTCAAGGCCCCCTGATACCATGAAAACTGAACAACAAGGGTATCTAAACATCCATGAATTTAAGGAATTAAGTAAAGCATAACAAAGTATAGAACATGCCTTTGTTTCCTTGTTAATACCTCTTCCCTTCTTCTCTTCTTTGAGCTTGTATCGGTGGATAAAATTCCAAGATGGGGATTAGGGTTTGGGAGGTGAAAAAATCCCAAATGACGCAGAACTCTCCCAAAATTACCTCCCTGTTATATAGGTTATGTTATGTCTATCATAATTTCTAAGTCGTAAAAATTTATATCCATATAAATTTTTATCCATACTAAATCATATAACTAACTTATTTATTAAAATTATTTAACTAATTGAATTTATAATCTTAATTGTTAAAATTATTTAACTAATTTAATTCGTAATTAATTAATTGACTTAATTATTAAAATTGTTTAACTAATTAAATTTGTAATTAATTAATTAACTAAATTATTAAAACTAATTAAATTTATAATTAACTTAATTATAAAATTTATTTAACTAATTAAGTTTCATAATTAATTAATTAACTTAGTTATTAGAATTATTTAAACTTAATCGAAACTGGTTAACTAACTTAATTATTAAATAATTTAGTTGTCATAAAATCACTTAGAATTAATTAAATTCGTAATTAATTAATTAACTCAATTAAAATTATTTAACTAATTAAATTCATAATTAACTTAATTATTAATATTTATCAATTTTCTTATTATAATTAATCAATCTAAATTCTATTAATGTAAGGTAACTAAATTAATTAAATCTCAGTAGATCAATTCTAATCAAATCCCCTGAATTAATTCCCCCGAATTAATTAAATCTCAGTAGCTAAATTAATTAAATCAAATAATTCTCCCGAATTAACACTATTGGTTTCAGACACTACAGTGTGATACGGTTGTCACCATCTAATACCGATACTATACATGATGGGTGGTCAGAGAGGCAGCCTGAAGGAGTAAACTTTGCATAACTTTGTAAATCAGCCTCTAGCCAAGTTTTATTGACAAGCGGTTGATCAAGTTTGCTGCATAGATGACCATTTGTCCAAGTCTAGCGGCTGCTAGTGTATGTCAGTCTTCCAAGTCAGCAGAGGCCACGAAACACTAAAAATCTGATATACAATATTGTGTGACCGGAAGCCCTCCGTGCTTATCTTCGGCCGATATAAAAGAGTTGAAATCGCCAAGAACTAACCATGGTCTCACCATATTTGTAGCAAGACACAACAATCCATCCCACAAAGGTTTCCTACTAACCAGAGATAGATTACCACATGTAAAGGTAGATTACCACACACAGGTAATGGCAAACTGCCCGTGTGACACTTTACAAGTCACCGAACAGTGAGCTTACTGTTCATTCCATTCCGTCAACACTAAATCGCCCTTTTGGTCATCCCATATCAAGAGAATCCAACTCTTAACTTCTGGACTGCTTTGTTGTTCCACTTTGTAATCGTTGAAAACGTTGAGACTTTAATTTCTGATATCCTTCATCCAGAAGTTTCATCTCTAAAACACCCAAAACACCTAACTTGTGACTCAAAGAGATGTTCTCAACGCCTTTCTGTTTGAGGCCCCTGTTAAGGCCTTGGATATTCCACAAGGCAACCTTCATAGCCCCGGAGATGACCTAGGTTGTCCCCCTTGCCATTAGCCTCGACTCCAACCAACCGAGTAGTTTTCCTGCACCCTGTTGGGTAACAGCTGAATCCTTCTGATGTCCACCCCTTGTTGAAGCTGGAACTGTCTCTATTGATTGGCCTTTGCCTTTGCCATGATTTGCTGTAGAATCAGCTCGTTGAGTCCATGCTGATGCAGGTGAGGCAAGAATCTGGATGGTCAGTGCAGGGTGGTCGGCAGGTTGTAGCAGTCCGGGTTCTGCTTCAGTAGATGGAGCTGGGCTACCTTCTGTAGGATCAGCTGCAGTATCTGTGATTACTTGCTGTGATGTTTGTTCTGTAAGGATTACACTGGATTTGGATTTAGATTCTTTTATGCCTTTCTTGCTGGTGTATATTTGCCAAGTCTTTGCCTCCCTATCAGTGTGAACCACATTGCTTTGTCCATTCACCTGCTGACCCTTTTCTGCATTAGCTACAGCTTCTGTTTGTTGAGTCTCGACAATTGCTGGCTGTTCTACTTCTGCTAATGCAGAGGGAGTTGCTGATTGTTTAGTCACTGTATTGCCATGAGTTGTAACTACTGTTGTGAGAGTGCGATGCTGAAGATTGGCATTTGAGACCACTGCTTGACATTTCTGCTGTTCTGTTTCAATCAGTGAAGTTGTGCCAGGGTCCAATCCAGCAGCCTCGGGTAGGGAGTCACTATGTTGCTGTGAGCAATCTGGTAATTGAACAATTGCTGATGCCACTGATGGAATTGTATGTTAATCACATTGTTGCTGGCAAAATCCCTGTTGTTGTTTCTGTGAATCCACTAGCTGGTATTGGGGGCCAGCAGTAGCTTCACATTGCAGAAGGTAGTGTCCCATATGCCGACAACATGTACAAAATTTAAAGTGCGATTCAAAGTGGAGTGGAAGGTCTACCTCTGTTCCATCTGGGAGTGCAGTAGGGATGAAACTTGGCAGTTCCTTAGTGATGCCAACCTCCACTGGGACTTGTGTGAAGCTGATGCGTTCACGTTGCCGCGTTAGCTGGTCTGTGTATAGAGGCGGGCCAACCTTAGAGGCTAATTTACTCAATGCTCTGATAGATCAGCACTCCAAAGGCATATTAGAGACTTGCATCCAGACTGGGAGTTGTTGAAGTTCCTCTCGTCGAAAGAAAAACCCATGGGCAGTGGTTTCAGATACAATGTCAGCCATATGCAACATAGGGGCCTTCTCTTAATACACGATCACAATTGGCAGGGCTTTGGAATTTGAATAAAAGCCATATAGTTCAAATGATGGGACAAGATGTGTCTAAACTAAAAGAGTAAAAGTAATGAAATGAAGTACAAAGAGATGAAAACATGAAATGTATCCATATAAAATGGGACAAGATGTGCATCAAATTACGATAAAACCCCTTATGAAATGCGATCATCACCTATGTTTTGGTATGTATGTTGTTAATAATTCTCTTAAAGGGTTTAGTAGAACTATAGGTCCTTCTAAGGTTTCATCACTAATGGCTTATCAAGGGTGCCATGACCTAAGGCTTCGTCACTAAGGTGCCATTACAGGGTTCTTCTTGCCCCCACGGGCTGGAGCAGCTGGTGAGTGGCCTGCGCTTGCTGCAATGGGTAGATGGGTCGAGGGTCGCCAGGA
>JBBPFP010000068.1:7025824-7039866 GCA_037974795.1 Kaempferia galanga
ACAACATTATATTTTACTCTATGGACTAAACTTCAATTTATTAGTAGTACCCTCTGATATAACTCAAACTTTGCTCACACAGTGTGTCTTCCTTTGGCTGACCCATTGTAGGCACAATATGATACATTATATGAGTTATATTTTGATCCATAACTTATAACACCATTAATCAGTCATATAATATGTCTTCCTTTGGGCTGACATATTTTGCGCATAATTTGAACAAAATAAAATTTTATTCCATAGTTGCAAGCTACCTTAAGTATATATCTGGTATAAAAGTAACCTTCTTTAGAGCCGATTATTTTTAGCATAAATATACGTTTACCAACACAAATGTACTAAATCTACCTAAAGTGTATTCCTTTAAGCCGACACGATAGTTCAACTTTAGTAATGCGTTATATAGATAAACCCAAGAAAATACTAAGACTTTAACCGAACAAATTAATTACTTAATCAACCTTAACAATATGAAAATTAGACTTATTAATCTATTTATACCTTATAATAGTCGATTGATATGATCCAATCAATTATCTAAATCAATCCGAAACAATATTTTATACAACTACATCTATAGAACCTCCCTTATAAAGCTAAACCTTCTCTAAGTTCTATAATTAAATAATATTATTTAATACTATTTAATTCCTTAATACTCATACATTAAAAAATTATTTAATGTTTTTTACTACTGTTCGCGTTGAAACGTGAACAGATTTTTTTAATGCCCTAAAACAGTAGACGGTTTAACGATTCCCCGTGAACAGATTGTTTTTAATACCTAAAACAGTTGTACTGTTTAATTAAAAGGTTCTACATACTAAATTCGTATACAATAATCTGAAGTCAATAAATATACATTAAATTATTTTAAAATGTCAAATTGTATTTAAATATTCAACTTATAAATAAATCTACTTAATAAAAAAACTATAACCTAACAATTTTTTTAATTCACGTTGCTTATCCTTCAAGATATATAACAACTTCGAGATCAAGAAACGGTTGGTGAGTCGGTTCAATCATCAACTCAACTCGTGTCCGGTTGTTTAACTACATATTTGTTTTTAAAATATTGACATCTTAAATTATACAATTTAGTTTTTAAAAGCAAAAATTGCCTGATTTTATTTGAAAATATAAATGGAAACTCGTGAGACTCAAAAATTAATTAAATATACGTATCGTGGAAAAAATCATTGCAACTTCAAGTAAAAGAAGATATTGATTTTTGGAGATAATTAATTTGCCATATGAATTGATTTAAAAGCCTTTGGACAGTAAATTGCAACCGTCTTAAATGATTAAAATTAATATGGCAAAAAGATGATTCGCTCGTCTCAGTGTCTCGGTCAATCCATTCTAGAGGAGGTAAATCATGGATGACTATTAATCATTAGTGCAAATGATTAAGATATGGAAAAGACATACTAAATAATTAAAATTAATGATCAATCACCAAAAATCATAGCCTCGAGTGTCAAATGTGGTTCACATACTAAATCTGCCTCATTTCTATCGCTTGGTCACGTGATTATTTAATTTTGAGATATTTCATTCTGCCATAAAAAATATTTAAATAGCTTTTATAAAGTTTTTAAAAAATCTTATTAATTTTAAAATGCTTTTATTTTAAATTGTTATTTATTTTATGTAAATTATAAGTTAAGAAATAATTTAACACTAAAGAGAGTTTTGCCATTATTAAAATCTCATGTCATTTAAAATAATTAAATAAAGCTTTTATCTTTTAAAACATAATTTAATGTATTTTTTATTAAATAATCTGTATCATATTTTTCACTGTTACTCATTAAATTAAATACACATGCATCCACGTAATGCCAACTGTCATATTTTATTTATCTATATCAATCTATATGTGTACTTTTTATATTAGAATTTTAAAGAATGTCAGTTTTATAAAGAACGACATTCTATATTGCTATTGCCATTTTTTTTATATTTTTAAAATTAGGAAAATAAAAATATATTTAATTTAAGAAAATAAATATCTAGAAATTCTGCAACTTTTGAAAATAGATTTAAGTCATTTTATGGCCGTTAGATTTAAATAGATATATGAGGAATAAATCGTGAGGCCAGGATTAATTTTGCCCAGATATAGTAATTATTTAAATTGTACCCAAAAGGTGTGATTTGTGACCCGACTCCTTATATAGCCATCAATAGGAGATAAATCAACAAATTAACCACTATGGAAAAGCTAAATAGAAAAATCAAAATCAAATTCAAAAAACATAACCCTACTTTTGCATAAATTTTGTTGTATACATTATTTTAACTTATTTTTTTAATTTTAACTTAGATTGTTATTTCATAAAAATAAAGAAAATTATTAGTACAGGTAATATCAATAATCAAAGTCATGATTTAATGTAATCTGACTACTAAATATATAGGATACGGATTTGATACTTCTAGAGACTGAAATACTAGATTGAAGTTTAACTAAATTGATATTAATTTCTTACCTATTGTAGTAGTATCTACTCTTGAGACTGGATCCTTTGGTCCACTTTTTGTGGACTAAGGGATGATCCATAATATAATTACGATCGAATTGTGGTTGTAATTCGATTGTAATTGGTTGCTATTCCTCTCTGAGTTGACTTTCCTATTCAAGTTACAGTTTGAGTTGGAGTAGGCGGTCGGAGGTTGCCGACGATGGTAGGTTGGCCAGGTTGCTGGGAGCCGAGCAGGGGGAGGGGGGCCTTCGGGCAGGCTCAACTGATTACCCCTACCCAAAATATAACCTAGATAGAAAGGTAAATATAAGAAAAAAAAATCACAACTAATTACAATTGAATTACGACCACAATTTAATCATAATTATATTGTGAACCATCTACTAATATATAAAAAGTAGACCAGAGAATCATCTCTTATCTACTCTTCAACAGCGGGATCAAGCATATCCTGGGCAATTATATAACAGTTTATTTGGACAGGGGTGGAATTAAATTCATTCCAAAATTAGAATTCAATTCCACCCTTTAAAATAAACTTTCAGTATAGAATTGGGAAAGAATTGAATTTCAATTCTATTCAAACCTCTTCAACCTCTTTAGATTTTAGATTTGATTTATGAATGGAATTTATTTAGAAAGCCAAAATTACTAAATAGTACTACATGTAAATATTAAATTTTATTTATAAGAGATGAAATGATAAAAATATAAGAATTCAATTCAAATAGATGTTAAATTAAAAAATTTAATTTAATTATTTACTAACTAATTCTAAATTAAAAAACTTAATTTTTAATAAAATTCAATTCTTAATAAATTTAATACAATTTCATCATTTAAAAACTTTTCAAACGGGTTTTTGATCTTCGCTTGAAAGGCTCTTCGTACTAAGCCACTGAAGAACCAAACGTCACCTTTTTCTTATTGTCACCGACTCGCTTTTCATCGCTCGCTCCGGAACGGTCGGCCGGTACGGTGGGAAAAAGTTTTGCCCCGAGATTTCACCAGATCCGGCCGCCGTGTTGTTCGAGATCTGCGTCCTTCTCGACGGGGTTCCGATGGAGGAGGCGCTGGAGATGGTGCGGGTCAAGGACACAAAGGAGCGGATGGCCGGGGTGGAGCGGCTCCGCCAGGTCCTGGAGGCTACAACCAGGAGCCTCTCCGCGGCAGAGGTCACTGCGCTCGTCGATTCCTGCATGGATCTCCTCAAGGACAGCAACTTTCGTGTTTCGCAGGGCGCGCTCCAGGCGCTGTCCGCCGCCGCCGTGCTGTCTGGAGAGAATTTGAAGCTTCATTTCAATGGACTTGTTCCGGCTGTCGTGGAGAGGCTAGGGGACGGAAAACAGCCCGTGCGTGACGCGGCCAGACAGCTTTTGATTACTCTTATGGAGGTTGGGATTCTTTGTACAACCCTTCTTTTTTATTGCATTGGAACTCTCCTTTTCTTCTTTGGTTGCTATATGGTATCAACTGCCGGGAAGTGTTCGTTTTATTGGCCTGTGCATTATATCGGCATGTACATTCTCTTGGTGTTTGAATAGTTGAAAGTGTGTGTCAAATTCATGATTGGGTCTATTTATTCTCCACATGAACAGCAAATTAATACTTTTGCAGCTATTTTAGTCTGATCATTGAATATTCTTCTTCTTTGGAGATAATTAGTTTCTTTTGTTTATGCATTGATGGCGTAGGGTTTGTGGCTTTTAGCCAGATTTTGATGCTGCCTCTTAAATGAGCTCATTTTTTGTTTGAACTTCAAAGATGTATATATCTGATAACTCCCCCTTTTTTTTTATCGTTGTTATATCCTGTTCCTTGTTATATTAAAAAAAACCCGTTAATTTTTTCTTAATATAAATATTGTCGATCCAAAACTGTTGATTCTGCTGCTTCCCTTTCTTGTTTGGGATGAAATGACTAACATGGTTAATTTCGCATGCAAGTTAGGTGTCATCACCAACTATCATAGTTGAAAGAGCTGGTAGTTATGCCTGGACACACAGAAGTTGGAGAGTGAGGGAAGAATTTGCATGGACTGTCACTGCAGCCATTGGACTTTTTGCTTCAACTGAGCTACCCCTTCAACGAGCTCTTCTACCTCACGTATGAGTAATTTTTTTATTTTGAAAGGCATTCTCTATCGTCAGTGCTTGTATCTTCACATTCTCAGAGGTTAATTAATTTAACAAACTTTCCTGTCCGTTTGCAGGTTTTGCAGTTGTTAACTGATTCTAACCAAGGTGTAAGAGAAGCTGCTACTTCATGTATCGAGGTCAGGCACTGCTGTTAACCACTTTATAATCTATCATCTGATGTGAGACTACTAAAACACTGTATTGGTTTTTGTCACTTAAATTTGCAGCTGATTATGTTATGAAATATAGTAATAGCAAGAAGGCAACGAGCTTACATGCAAAAGAAGAACAAACTCGTTGCCAATATTAAAACATTTGATGGCCATGTGGTAGCATCTGCCAAAATATTGCCTTGTTTGCAGTATGTCTGCATTGCAGAATGCATATACTCGCTGATTCACTTCTACTGGTTTCGTCTCTCTATCCTTGAACGAAGCTAACAAGCAGGATTGATAACTTTTGGCACCCTGAATGAAGTCAAGTAGAAAAGAATAGATGTAGAGAGAATATGAAAAAAAAAAAAAAGTTAAATGAGATGGCTTGTAGTATTTGCAGTGAAACCAACATGAAAATGGGGAAAATATCTACATACTCATTAAATATCATTGATTATGTTTAGCAATTAATACCAATACCTGTGATATATTGCACATACTCTGCATCTCCCTAATATGCACGTACAAAGGTAGAGTACCATAAGTAGGGTGGTTACCCTATCAATTCATGTCTGGTAAATACCAACTATAAATGGTGGTATTGTATGGTTTTATAAAACATGGGATAAATCTGTGATTATGTGCTTATTACCCTGGACAAGTAATGCCTGGCAATTAGTAAATTTTTGATGAGAAAAGGGTTGTAATAAATTATTGTGAGATCACCTGAATTTACACTTTCCCCTCTCTAAGTGTAGGTATGATCACAGACAATTTATGATATGAACATCTGATTTTGTTGTGGCTTGCTTGTAGGAGATGTATGCCCAAGTTGGACCTCAATTTTGTGATGAATTACACCGTCACCAACTTCCTTCCTCAATGGTAACTTTCAAAGGCTTTGAACACAATTTAAGCTTGATTTCCTGATCGGAATGAAGTTTTCTGAGTTTCGTGTTGACAATTTAAGGCTATAAGGGTTAACTTGTGAGAGGCTTTTTTATGTTATTAGATTTGAAGGAGCTTCTTTGAAAACATTTATTTATTCTTGCAGATAAAAGAAATCAATACTAGGTTAGAAAAAATACAACCAAAGCCTCAGCTGTCAGATGGAGTTGGAATTTCTTATATTTCAGCTGAAATGAGGCCATCATCTGCAAACCATAGGAAGAACAGTCCAAAGGCCAAGATAGCTCAAAGAGAAACCTCATTTTCTAGTGGTTAGTGTTGATCTTCACCTTAAATCATCCATTTGTTTCCAAATATTATATATATACCTGTTAAGATTTTGCTTGTTTTCATGGGAAGGAATAGCCAACAATTATGTTTTTAGAATTGTTTTTTTTTTGGGAAAAATGGATCAATTTAAAGAACCCTTTGATTGGCCATCTGTTTAGAATCAATTTATCTTCTTTCTTGAATAAATTACCTCCTTTATTTTCTCTAGAGAAAAATCTAATTCCGTGTAGACAAAATGTATTGAATTCCACTACGTTTTCACTCTATGATATATTTTGCATAATCAAAGTAATGAAATAATATCATTTGATGTTTGGAGGTCAATCCTCTTGAGAACATCATCTTTTTTTTTACTTCATGGGAAATGAAAGTGAAAAGGAAATTATCACTTTTAGGCTATCAACCTCTAAATTCCAAATGGTATTCATTAATTTGATTGATACAAAAGGCTCATACGGTAATAATTTATCAGAGTACAGAAGGTGTTTTGTCAATGAGGAAGTTGTTTATTTTAGAAAAAATAAAGGAAAGAATGAATTCTAAAGGGAGTGACTTATTCTATAGGAGATAAAAATAACTAATTTTCAATTGAATGTGCAATTGGAGCAGTCTTTTAATTGGTCCTCTATTTTAGGATCATACCAGCCAAGTGGCAGTACAAAAATAATAAATGCTCAATAACAGGTTCTATTGAATATGTGGATTTTCTTTGCAATTCTTCCTTTTTCTTCCCTGTAACTGGTTTCAGAGCAAGCAATAACACAACTCGAATATTCATTTTCAACCTGGTTGACCACACACTTAACACTTGCTACAAAGTGCCCCTATTCCAACATTGAAATGACGGTACTTGTTTAGTATGCTTAATGGAATTACTTGCCCTTGCTTGCATCATATTATTGATTGTAGAAAAAAACCAGGATACATTGTCAATGTTTCTACCAGTATGAATGAAATGTGAGTTTGCACATTTGAATATGTGCCTAAGAGTTTATTGTCCATTAGTTTTGGTTCTTATTAACCATTAATCTTGAATGAATTTTTAGGTGATAATGAGTCTGCCGAAAAACCTGTGGTCCCTATTAACGTGTTTTCAGAGAAGGAACTCATTAAAGAATTTGAAAATATTGCATCTACGCTTGTTCCAGAGAAAGACTGGTCACTTCGCATTGCTGCCATGCAAAGAGTTGAAGGCCTTATTTTCGGAGGTTCAAGTGCTATTTATTATTTTATGATCTAATTACACCCATGCTTAGTTTCTTATCAAAATTGTTGCTATTTCTTTTACTAGGGTACTTTTATGCAATTGTATGGTCAATTGGAACAAAATTTATCTAACCAAATTTTGTATAGCTTAAACCATTCTGCAAGCTTAACTGTCAGTGGTTACGTAACCTCGTGCCTTTGAATATTTTTCAGAAGTTGTAATCTCATTTAGGCCAGGAATAGGATCTTAGGCTTAATAAGGCTCAATGAAATGCTTAGCCTTCACCTTATGGTCATATATCTTATTGATAGACAGTCTCCTGTGTGTGACTCACATGGTTTAAGTTCTTGTCCAAAAATGTTCTTGTTGGATGGTGTTAATTGTGGGAACATCTAGGATTTTTTATTTCCCTTTAGCACTCTGATGAGGAGGGTTTTATTCCTGCATTGGCAAACAAATAAGATATCCGTATCCCCTAAAGGTGAATTTCAGGGAAGGGCAAAGTCAATAGGGCCTTGTTCTCAAGAGGGATAATCCCTTGATGGCCCATAGGTCAAGCCAATGTGCAAAAATTACCCTCATCATTTTAGTAATTGTTGATCTAACTAAATTTTTTGCATAAATTTAGACTTTCTGTATGAATTATCTGATAATATGTGACTTGAAATTATCCCGTGATCTAATTAGTGATGACTTATTTTGACTATTGGATACATATTTCCTGTTAGTCACATCTTGCCCTTTACTAAATAAGGCAAAGTTAGCCCTTGCATACTAGATCTCACTTTGTTCACCAAGGCATTTTTATCCATTTTTCTCTTGACTGTACTCCCATTAGTGCTTAACCCCTTCATACAATCGGGGGGTTTCAGTAATTACTATTTACCAAATTACTTAAAGAACACTAAATAATTCAAGTATATGATATATTTTATATTGGTTAAGGTTATGTACAAAATTGTCATTGTCATAGTCATCATTATTGGATTGCCATTGTCCCAACTATTTGTGTGCATTATATGGATCTAGATTAAGTTCAATGCAAGGATATACAATAATAATATTAGCTAAATTCTCAAGACACCCCCAGAGGTTAGTGCCTTTTCAATATCCCCTGTTACTTTTGAAATTGTCAAAACACTCCCTAAAGTTTCCAAGATCTTATTGAAACACACACTCTTAGTTTCTTGCTAATGAAAAGTTCAAATTTTGGTTCATGTGGCAGCATGACAAGAGTAAAATTGGTATTTAATTGCTCTATACTCGGAATAAATTTTGACCTCTGAATCATTCATCTTCCTCTTCTGTGTCAAGAAGCATGTTTTAATTCCTTCTCTTGCTGGCGATCACTTGAGGGTGATTGCTTGAATTCAATTCAAGCTTGACACAATCCAATTCAATCTTGAGCACAGTGACAATGTGCTGCAGATAATGCACATGTATATTGACGATATACACCAACATTATTGACTCACTCCGTTGGGAAAAAATAGAAATAAAGTAAAGCATGGATCTGGTGCACTACCTCATCGGCATGAAGGCTTAGAGCAAACATCATGACTGCTTCATTCTTCTTGCAGCTTGTTATCAATCGTATTTATTTCATTTTTTGGGTTAAAAGAACTTATTTCACGTGAAAAATATGATAATTTACCATTTGAAGGAACAATCTTGCCATTTAAATGCAAAATTCAAAATAGTTACTGCAAAAGTTGACTTTATGCAGATGTTCTTTGGTTCCTTGTTTCTTCACATCCAGCATGAGAGATTTCAAGTGCTGGACTACTGCCAAGAGGAAGCAGAATACACAGAACTCTTACTAATCCAGTTGTTGGGAGTCTTTCCAATGCTGATCTCATTGTTGTTGTCCTTACTCTGTTCAAAGCTTTGCATGTGCTTTTGCCTACTATTAGCATGATGTAGACATATAAAGTCAGAGGGCTCAATTTTTGGGCAAAGATGAATGGGTCATGACATGGCTTTTGTCTTGCATGTGAGTGGTTCATGAACAAGAAGAATCTAAGACATATTGTTGAATCGCCGTCAACTATTGCCCGTGTTGTCACCTCACATCACCTTTGGGATCCATGTTAGTAAGAGCGAGATAAGGTACTTGAGAACCTTACCCAACATACGGTTGAGGGTGGCGATGGTGATGAACAACTCAATGACGCACACTTGAGGCAATGTATCAAGGTGGAGTATTGGAGGCAATAAGTCTTGGCAAGTTTATGTTAACTATAAACGTGTTGATGACTTGGTCGAAGGAGGCCCCATTGCCAAGCAATGCATCTAAAGTAGTGGGTAGAGATTGTTGATGTGATTCTTCCAAGGGTGCTATATACTAATGAATGTTGTCTTGGGGAATTCCAATTGGTGTTAGTTGAACCCCTTGATTGCGGAGCTTGGTGTAGTAGCCATGGTTGTCAAAGCAATATGTACATTAATGGGCTTGCTACAAGATGTTGTTGGAGGAATCTAGATCGCCATATGATGGTGGCAGGCGCTGTTATTGTTCACATTGGTAGGTTGAATGTATTGTTGGAGAATAAGGAGGAAATTGGAGATCCTATGTTGTTTGTGCGGATTGAGCAATGAAGAGAGCAGGTAATAAATAGGTAATCCTAAATATTGACTTTGTCCTCAACATCCATGCCACATTTCACCTTTTCGTTAGTCAAGTAATTGAGAGGAGGCATTTTAACGATAGATTGGAAACTTTGGGAGGGTGCTTTTACAATTCTAAATTGTAGGGTTTTTTTGAAAAAAAAACTAAACTTTTGGGGGTATTTTACAATTTTCCCTAATATTATTTTAATTGCATAAATTATTTGCTATTTTATCAATTGAATGTATAAAATTTCAAGTCGTGTTAAAATTTTAACCTTTGACTACAACAATACTATCTTGATATCATGTTGACATTTAAATGTATTGTACCAGTGGTGAATTGGAGATGAAAGGAGCAACATTATCTTAATTCATTTTGATTTGTGTTGTAATATGCTTAGAGGTGTTGAGTGTTGGCATGACATGATACTTATCAACACGATTGACATAACGACACAAAAGACTTTATATGTGCTGAGTGGTGTCGAGCTTCGGTAATTTATCAGAACAATACGTTTTGATGTCCGTATGGAATGACACTTCCAACAATGCATCAATTTAAGTTTTCTTTGGGCTCTCTCTACTCCTTCCATCATCCACTCTAGTTTATTCATTCTTTAACTAAAAAATCTATTGGTCTTTTTTGAATATGTCCATATTACCATACATATTTTTGTTCATTTCATGTGGAGCAACACCTAATTGCTCCCTATAGAAACTAGTTTTTATTTTGTCCTTTCTACTATCTTTACATATCCATCTTAATATTTTCATCTCTACAACATCAATTGTTTGAACATGTTGGTTACTTTGATCTAGGCGGTACCACAATATAAAATTTTCTTTTTAGCTTTAAGAACACAGTCATGCATAATACTCCAATGGCTTTTTTCCATTTTACTAATATCATAACAGAGTTCAAGATATTCAAAATCTTTACTTGAATTTTATGTCCATGCATGTAAATGTTTTTTTTCTTATTTTTAAATTCACATTTCATATAGTCAGTTTAAAGCCTTTCTAATGGTTTTCTCCACGTTGAGCTTCAAATTATTCTAGTGATTCTATCCTCTTTCATCTTCCACTTTTTCTCAATATACTACCATGAGGTTCAGGAGAAACAATACCAGATATCACATACTGACACAGATTTTCAATGACTTCATATTTGGAGTTCACAACTAGAGGGATGGATGAACTTGAGAAGAAACAGAAGGTTGATATTACCAGGGATACCAGAAAACTCCAATTTCTGAATTTTTGCCGATGAAAATTTGTTAATCAAACATGTTGATTGAGACATAACAAGAGCTACAATTTATGATTATCTACAGAGGTTCATGCTTCTGTACACACTAATTCTTTGAAAATTGAAAAACTGTGGCCTTTGTTGCTGCAGGTAACACAGATTGAATAAAATTGGACCAGGGAGAAAGAAAATGACTAAATGATCGACAAGCAATTCCTACTCGGTGAATCTTAAGTTTCTATTAACTGGTCAATAGCTCCCTCATGAAACTAGAAGCAAGGAATTGTCCTTTTTTCAAAAGATTTTGTTAGATCTATTTGTGGTTTAAGCACTACTGATTCTTATATCTTCCAGGATGCTAATTCCTTGGTCACAGTATGTGTCTTGGCTTGTGTCAATTTACCGAGCATAGCTTGGGTCATGGTTTTTAGTGGTTGCTGTGACATGGTTGTATATTAGGATTCCGGTGCTGACTAGCATACTTGAGTCTAAGATGGTGCTTGTTGGCAATTGTTAATTATTAGAAGAAAAAGGAATCAGTGGAAGAAGAGGCAAGGAGGAAGAAGAGGAAAAGAGAGGCAGGTAGACTTGCTTGAGGCTAATTTGTTCTTTTGTGGGAGCTACGATGTCTGCCTTGTATCTGGTGCCAGAGGCTTGTCGTCCATTTGTTCTGAGGTTTTTATAACTTTTCACTGTCAATGTCTTTTTGGAATGGTTTGTCTTGCTCGGTATTGGGCAAGACAAATTCAAAACCATGTCTTGCCATCCTGTAATCTTTCATTTCTTAGGTAGTTTTTTCACTAATTTCATGCCTTCAGTCCAGCTTGCTCATATGTGACGAGTTTATTTGTTTGAGTTGATTGGCTAACCATTTTCCTAGAATTTTGAACCTCCATGGAAAGGATCCATTTGCATATTTTTATTTTTAACACACCCACCTCCCCTGTGGGCGGGTTTGACTGGACTGCACTGATCCTTGCCTATGTCCAACGCGTGGAGGGAATCAACCTGGATATCTATTTTCTTACATACTGATTTTTCCAGTATTGGATATTGAACCTTCAGCCCTAACTGGTTATTCTATAAGCTTATGCTATCAAGAAATGGATCAATTTTAATATTTTGTAGTTGTGGATCTTGTCTGTGGGACAACTTGGAACAACTAATGCTGCAAAATTTAGATACTATTATCTGGTTAGGTTTTTCATCTTTATTTTTTATTTTTTTATTTTTTTGTTAGAAAATCCGTGCTTTAACTTTTCTCTTTTTGTTCATCGGAGTTCCCTTTGACTTTTTTCTCATTATCACTTAACTAAACATTTTGATATTCTATCAGGTGCTATAGATTACAAATCCTTTCCTACACTCCTAAAGCAACTAATTGCTCCCCTTAATACTCAGCTATTGGATCGGCGTTCTAGCATTGTCAAACAGGTTCATTACTCTTGTAATTTTTATAACTGTTATCTACTGATATTATGATCTCAGCTGAATCATATAAAGTTTTATATATAATTTTCTATTCATTTTGGTTCGTTGGTGGCAGGAGTGAGAAGATGCTATATAATTAAATCATATTAATAAACAACCGGAATGATATCTAGTTGATTGCTACCACTTGTAGCTATATAGATCAAAATGACACTTATTTTTCTGAATCATCAAGTGGGCAATCCTCTTTTGGTCATATACCAAAAGGAAACCATTTTTTTCTCTAAAAGGAACCGCACAATTTTGAGAAAATATGCTTGATAATCCAGAACAATAATTGTTGAGGTCAATAATAGAATTTGAATCAATCTGAAACCCAAATTATAAAATTAAACTATTTTCCTAGATTGCAACTATTTATTACTGACATCTTATGATGCCAACAACTATATACAAATTATGGACTGATTAGCTGTCCATTTGAGGATCTTGTATCCTGTCTTTTAACTTATATAAATTAACAATTTATTGTGACTGATTTCAACCCTATTTTACATTTCTAATCAAATAAAGCAATGCGATTCATATTTCCAATGAATACTACAGCACAGTTGAGTTTGATGTTTTATAAAATAAGGCATTTTTGTATCATCTTTTATTAAACTCTTGCTTGCAGTCTTTTGTAGCACTTATCTCCATATTCTTTTCCTTGTCCAATTTTCATTTAGTTTGATGTTTGAGATTTAACTCCACCCATGACAAACCAGTCATGGCTAGTCCTAAGCCCGGATAAAGGAGGAGGGTTATGTTAAGTTATCGACCAATGTTAAAACTATGACAAATGTTCAATGAATGGATCCATTAAACTATTGTGCTAATGCTAGGTTGTTCCCCGAAAGGAACGTATTGCAGGGTTCGACTGTAACGTTTCGGTAAAGACCACTACATCTCCATAATTCGGGCGAGTGCTAAATATGCAAGATAGTAAGGACTGCTACATCTCCCGGAGAATTTGGATATAATGTTAAATAGATAAGAGTTCCTACACCATTAGGAAAACTAATAATTTAAGATTTGGAACATGGAACATAGAAACCCTCACTAGTAAATCAATAGAGGTAGTAGATATGATGATTAGGAGAAAATTAATATTTTGTGTATAAAAAAGACAATGAGAAGGCGAGAAGGCAAAGATGATAGAGAACTTGACTTTTAAGTTATGATACACAAGAAATAGTAAAACAAGAAATGGAGTGTGTATTATCGTAGATAGTTTGTTAAAGGATGAAGTTGTAGGAGTAGTTAGAAAATGGGATAGACTTATATCCCTTAAGATAATAGTGGCAAAAGAAACTATAAACATAATTAGCATGTATTCACCGTAAGTAGGATTAGATGAAGATACCAAATCAAGATTTTGGGATGACTTAGATGAAGTATTACAAAACATTCCACCAAATGAAATAATTTTAATAGGAGGTGATCTAAATAAACACGTCGGAATGAGGAATATGAGAG
>JBBPFP010000068.1:7091277-7101329 GCA_037974795.1 Kaempferia galanga
GTAAGATAGATTAGTAGTCAGTAACCCCGCTCTTAAGCCTAGTAGATAAGGGCGGACGTTACAGCTTTAGACTCATAATATTGATTGTGGCAGATGTGGGGACAAAATGGGGATAGGCGGCTTTGACCAGGCTCGAGATGATGGCAGTACAACCTAAGGACCTTCTAGTCCACGCTTTCGCATCAGTTAGTTGTTTGCTGTCGGTAGGAGAGTAAATTATGAACCATTATGATAAGTGTTTGGAATCTACTAGTGGCTTATTATTTTGAGGGCTTCCTTTCAAGACATCCAAATATTTTAAGGTGAAAAAAAAGTGCTACCTATTCAATAGTAGATTGAGGGACATTTCACTTATTATTAAAGGTTTTCAAGAGGAAGCGAAGAAACATGGCAAAAGTTTTGAAAGACTAGTGCGACCATTGCAAGTTCGTGGCACACACGGGAAATATGGTAGAAATCATGGGAAACACAAAAATTAGAAGAAAAGAACAGGTGGCAAAGGTTGTGCACTTCAAAATACTATCTCATATCAAGATGGGCAATTTGCTCCAAGCTTACTTCCTTTCACAAAGAAACAAATAGACCCAATGTACAAGCTCCTTGAGTCTAAGAAAACTCCTTCTTGTTCAATAGTTCATAAAGGTATTTATATGACAATAATCTTCCTTAGTGTCGTCAAACCTATTCTCTTCATATAGTCCTTCTGCAGGAAACCAAAAAATTATGATGGCAAATGGCTCTCTTTCAGGCATTGCAAAAGAAGGTTCTGTCGATGCTCACTCTAAATGATGTTCTTCATGTTCCCATATTGTCTTCTAACCTTTTATCGATTAGTAAATTAGTCCATGATCCAAATTGTCAAATTAAATTCATTTCTTCTCACTATGTATTCTAGAATTTGACCTCAGGGAGGATGATTGGTAGTTCTAAACAGAGTGGAGGACTCTACTTCCTTGAGGATGGATTTGAATCAAGGAAACAATCTCAACCAAGAGGTCCCTGCTTTGAATCTATTTCTGTTTCGAACAATAATATTATGTTGTGACATTTTAGATTCGGACATCCTAATTTTCCATTTTAAAGCCCTTGTTTCCCAAATTGTTTAACAATAAAGATCGATCGTTGCAAGAAGTCTAAGAAATTGTAAAACACTACCATACATTTTTTCCCCTACACAACCATACAAGTCATCAAAACCATTTACAATCAAAAGTCAAAAATAAAATTGTGAAAAACCTAGTACAATGCCAACATAAGGAAGGTAATAGTTTCAAGGAAAGGGGACTAACTTGAAAGTGAATTGTCTATTTAAAAAACAATGATAGGAAAGTGAAAAGATGAATCAACCCTATAACATAGCCGTGATTCCAAACCAAGGGAAAATCTTTATTTCGAAAATAGTACTAATAATTATCTTCCAAGGTGTGATAGTCAATACGAATCAGACATGCCAATAGCATTTTTAAAAGGTGATAGATCTTGTACCAAACACCCTATATCAAAGTTGGTGTCATATTCAAATTTGTCTTCATCTCTCATTCTCTTGTTACCTTTTGTTCTCAATTATCCTGTCTAGATATCCCTAAAAAAGTACAAAAGGCCCAACGAGTTTCAAAGTGGAAGGAAGTTATGCTTGAGGAGATGAGAGTTCTTGAGAAGAATAATACTTGGAAGATTGCTACATTATCCGTAGGGAAAAGCACTATAGGATGTATGTGGATTTACACAATGAAGTATAACCCAGACAGATCCGTGGAGAGATATAAGGCTAGATTAGTGGCCAAAGGGTTCACTCAAAACCTATGGTGTTAATTACTTTGAGACAGTAACTCTTGTTGCAAAATTAAATACGGTCAGAGTACTTTTATTGATCGTTGCTTATCTAGACTGGCCTTTGCAGTAAATAGACGTGAAAAATTACTTCCTCAATGGTAATTTAGAAGAGAAGATGTACAAAGGTCCACCGGGTTTTGAGCAGAGATTCGGCTCAAAGGTGTGTAAATTAAGAAAATCTTTCTACGGTCTCAAGCAATTTCCGAGAGCTTGGTTTGAAACATTCACTTAAAATTCTCCACCGAAGAAATGATTCACTCAAGGACAAACAGATCATACATTGTTCTTAAAGTTCTCCGCCGAAGAAAAGATTGTTGTAGCCATAATGTATGTCGATGATATTATTCTCACAAGTAATGATGTGATAGAAATGGAAAGACGGAAGCAAAGCCTAGCAATTGAATTTGAGATGGACTTGGGAGCATTAAGGTATTTCCTTGATATGGAACTCACTCGCTCTAGAAAAGGTGGTGTTGTCTCTCAACGAAAGTATATCATTGATCTCTTGGAAGAAATAAGAATGAGCAATTGCAGACTAAGTCCCCCATGGATCCTAGGATAAAAACTCTAGAAAAAAAAAGAAAGTGTTTCTGTTAATATCGGCAGATACCAAAGGTTAGTTGGGAAACTAATTTACCTATCTCATACTAGGCTAGACATTGCTTTTTAAGTCAGTGTTGTAAGTCGATTTATGCATACACCATTTGAAGAACACCTTGAGATTATCTACTAAGATTTTCGAAGACTACTCCCGGAAAAGGTCTATTTTTTAGAAAGGAGTGTTACTGTGTTTAATGATGCAGATTGGGCAAGATCGATTAATGATAGGAGATCCAATTCAGAATACTGCACCTTTATATGGGGAAACCTAGAACATAGAGAAGTAAAAAACAAAGCGTTGTAGCTAGAAGTAGTGAAAAAACTAAGTTTAGAGCAATGGCTCAAGAAATATATGAGATGTTGTGGATATATAGAATACTTGATGAGCTCAAAAAGACCATAGAACTTCCATTGAAGTTATACTGTGATAATAAGGGTGCAATAAACATTGATCATAATCATGTCCAACATGATAGAACGAAACAAATTGAGATTGATTGACATTTGTACCTTACCAACAAATAGCTGACAGCTTGACGAAGGGACTTGCAAGAGCTAACTTTAAACAGATAATAAGAAAGTTGGACGTGATTAATATTTATGCACCAACTCGAGGGGGAGTATTGGAAAATAAGGAGATCTTGATTTCAAAAAATAATCATTGAAAATCATGAAATAATCTTTAAGATCTTGATTGCATAAAATTAGGAAATAATCTTTGATTTTCGTAATTTGTATTTCTTAGGTTTCCTTTCTTTTATGTTACTATTTTTTTGTATTTTGTATCTTTTATTTATCGATGTAATTTCTAGTTGAAGTAATAAGAAAAACAATTACTTTTCTTTCAAATTTCTCTTCATAAATCTACTTGCAACTTACCTACACAAGCCTTCCTCACAAGAGAGATTAGTGAAAGGTGGGACCGATCAATTGATGTACACATCCATTCCACCTATAAAACAAAACTTAAAATAGAATCTATATCTTAAGAGATAGGCAATACTAAAATACTTAGCCCCACTCATATTGAATGAAATATGAAAGAGAACTAACACTTTTCATTCATACATATAATGTGTGTGTGTGTGTATACATATATGTGAATACTAAAACATGTAAAATTCTCATAGACAATGGGAAATGCAGAAACATTATTCCCATTAAGACTGATGCTGAGATTCAACCCATACCAAAAGCTCAATCGAGTATGAATAAAATTGCGTGGTAGACCAACCATTCCTTTTAGTGAAAATATATTTAATTCTTTATCCAAATAGACTCTTTGTTGATAAGAGATGGTGTGATGTTCTTCCCATGAACATCCTCCATGTCGTCCTTGGTGGGCTATGATTGCATGATCTTTCTCATATATATGACATAAACAAGTCACAAATAATAAAGACGCTCTTCAAACTGTTATTGAAAAGGAAACGAAAGCTCTTCAAACCATCACCTATCCCCTGACAATGCTCCAAAGATAAACTTTCAGAAGCATCACTTAATGACTTGCTTCATCTTAAATCTCAAGAAAAAAAATAAGGATGTAGAGACAGTCAATCTTACCACTAGAAGAGTCCCCACTTCACTAACTGATTCCTCTATCAAGACCCCCAACACCCCTTTCACTATAATTGTTACTCGTTTACTGAACCATCTCCTGAGACCATGATCCTTTAATTGAGATTCCTAGGACTTTTAAAATATCAACTAACTAGCCACCATTGTTAAGAAACATTTCAGCATGGATTAAAATCTTAAACCGTTTCGTCCGATACTACAAAACATCGCTTTTTCCCAGGTATAGGCACCAGCACGCCCCAACGTATGCAAACACATCACGCGGGCCCATGGAATTCGTGATTTCAACTTAGGCTTTAATTATTAAAGCTTAGGTTAATATGTTTAATCAACTGATTGAGATAATTGGAATAGGTTTAATTAAAATCTAATAAAATTACCTCATTAATTTTATTTATATATATATATTATTTTTTATTTTAAAATATTTAGATTAAATATTTAATTTTTAATTAATATATTTTATAATTAAAAAAAAATACCGAAACTATATCGACACAGCAAACTATGGTATCAAAATTATATCGTTCCAGTCCAAAACCGAAATCTGACCGCTCAAGATTTTAAACTACATTCAGAATTCTATTAACCTTGATATTGACTTACAATTGCCACACTATTTATTATATAAACACGAAAGGAAAAAATAATAAATTAAATCAACACAAGGGTAAATTAAAAATGCACGTCTCTCTTTAGTGAATTGATTAAAATTGTCCATAACAATCCTAAAAATATGATCCCCACAAGTATTTCTCCACCATTAGTCACCTTTAAGCTAACAATTTATGAGCATATTGATTTGGTTTCATTGCCATCTTTTAAGCCAAAACTGAGAGCTCTATCAGTGGCATAACAAACTCAAACTGCCACTAAGAAACGAATCGCAATAAATAATGATTACTGAAAAAATGTGTTGATACACCATGTAAGCTAAAAACCAATAGGAAATTAGGAGATATTCGCTATATGTTGACTTTGTCACATCATTCTTGCACCGAGATAAATCGCAACATTTACTTCTTCATCGAATTGTCTATGTATGTCGTGGTGGTGGTGGGAAGGGGAAGGGGGCGGTAAAAGGATAAGGTTAAGGACCAATTCCAAAAAGAACCTAAATCAGAAAGAAAATGCACGTGTTCCTCGCTCAAGACCATTAAGAAAATATAAAGAAGAAACCATACTAGATAAATTTGGTTATTCTATAAAAATTAAGAATGCTATAATTCAATTGGAGTCGAGGTCTCCGTAGTAGGAGAGAATGATGTGTGTTGGATTTAGCTTTGGCTTTTAATTTTAGAAGCTGAAAATCATTACAGTATTTCATTTTCTACCTACCATGAATTTCTTGAAAATTATTTGAATGTCATCTTGGTTTGTCCATTAATATTGAATATAAAATATATGTACCTATAGAAGCAACACAATACATTTCATAGCTAATAAGTCGTGAGTGAAATGGAAGTGAAATTAAGAGTACTTACCAATTTCAATTTCCGAAGCTCCCGGTTGGCAAGTTTACATCTCCAAGCACCTTGAATACAAACAACCGCACATCTATATTTCTGAAAATTAATGTGTTTCTTCAGCATTCTCCACCATGCCTACGTAGAATGTTGAATAATATCAGCTCTCACAGATGCAACAAATACAAGCACCAAAAAACAAGAAAAAGATGAATCAGGCTACAAGTAAGATAGGTTTTGACCGCCAGATATGAAACAAATAAATTAGTTTAAGCAACTGGTGCATTGTGAAATTGTGATACCTTGATGTTTCGTATATGATTTATCTTTTATGGGAATGTAGCAACAGATGTCGTTTTGAGAGTAATGTACCTAATGTTGATAGGATGTTCCGCAAACTACAGACGCATGTCTACCAGTTTGTGGATCTTCATTGATTGTTTGTCACTTTGACATCTATATATATACCTTTCCCAAAAAAAAAAAAAGTCTAAAGAACTAGTAAAAAAAGTTACACTTAATAACCACTTTGAACAATACAAAAACAAATACAACTTTAGAAACTGGAAAATTATTTCCAGAAGACTGCAATGAACCTTGAGGGGCTTTACTCATTTAAATTGAAGAAAGATAGAGTTGAAATGTGTTCCTTGTTCGACATAACATGCAAGAGCCCTTCCAAGAAGCTCCCGCCGGTGGGGGCCCGGGGAAGGGTCAGACCACATTGGGTCTATTATACGGTATCTTATCTTGCATTTTGCAAGAGGCTATCTCCACGACTCAAACTTGTGACCTCAATGTCGCATGGCAACAACTTTACCATTGTGCCAAGACTCTCCTTCATAGTTGAGGACTCTATAAAAACAGAAAGTCATCTAATAGACTGCAACGCTATATGATATCTTTAAGGTGAATAATGCAAGTGTCTTACCTGTGACTAATCAAAGACACAATGATTAAGATGAAGAAATGAGATAATTTGGAGCAACAAAGCCTTGTGGCCTATCACATTACTCTAAAAACACAAATAAAGATTGGAGACTTTGCACTAACCACCATGTCATACACAACACATTTCTAAATGTGATGAGATAATAGTTTTAGACCCTGAAGGGGGATTCTTTTTCTCAATTAGTTATCATGTTAGAATAGTAAAGGTCTAGTGAACATTCTACTTATGATACTGCTGGACTCTTGGTTAACCTTGGTTAGAGTCAGCTTCTCAATGTATGGGTCAGAACCCTTTTTAAACCCTCTATAGGAGGGGCAGGTAGAGCATTTGATATACACCATTGCCACCAATTTCTCCTTCTAATCCTCAATACTTGAGAATGTTATTCTATGCCCTCAACATCTTTAAAACTTTGAAACTATTCACTCTTTTTCTTTTTTTTATAAGTAAAATGTATATATAAAAGCAAGACCAAGGTACAATACATAGAAATTAGTAGCATCTCATGTCTGACATAATATCATATCAGAAAACACCCCTAATGTCCGATAAACAAGGATTTGTATATTAAAAAAAAAAATCTCCAACAATCCCTCATCAAAGATACAACTGTTCTAAGATCTTCATACAAAATGTATCAAAGCTGACATCATAAGTTTTCTGGCATTAGTCAAGAGACGGTCCCCTTTAAAGACATGCCCAAAGACTCGTAGCATCCTCCAGTAGGTAGACATCTCTTGCTCCATATATAGCCACTCCTTGCCCCTCCGCCATAAGATCACTACAGGAGGGCAACCAAAAATTAAGTGATCCTATGGTTTCATCTCCCACATATAAAAAACACAACACTGATCCTCCAAGTAGTCTCTAGTGGAAATCACATTTGAGCTAAATGCATGGCTAGGCTGGATGTAGAGGTTCCAAACTGTCCTCACCTAGGGCTTCTTAGGACTAGGACAGGATGCCTAAAGAAGTCACAAGCCCTGGTCATACCTCTATCCTGCTCAAACCAATCTACCAACCTCTCTGCATAGCACCTACCGGTGACCCAATAGCCGAAACAAAAAGGTCACACAACTGTAACAATCGATTGATCAGCGGGGAATCCAAGTGCACTGCCTCCCAAATTCATATGTCCGCCTACCTCAAATATCTATGATGCACCCACATGATCCAAAGAGCATCCTCCTTTGCCTGTGTCTACCAAAGTCCCTTAGCTAGTAAGGTAAGGTTTCAAATTTTCTAGTCGCAGAATATCAATCCTCCTACCTTGGGCCAGCAGGTATCCGCATATCCAGGTGTTCGGGTTGGGCGTCCACATAAATAAGGTCAATAACTAAGTGGGAGAGGAAGCATAGAGAGTCAAAAGCACTCCACTCCTTGTAACACCAACATAATGAGTTGCGCCTTTCCTGCATAAAAAAGTGTCTTCTTCGGCCAAGAGTTAATTCGCCGTACTTGGGGTTCAAGAAGTGGGTTGTAATTGGATAACCGTAGAAACTCAGCAGCAAGTGATATCCCCAAATATTGAAAAGGCATAGTCCCCTCCTTGAAGCCTATAAGAGAAAGAAGTCGCATGCGCGTTGAGTCATCCACTCCAACTAGATAGACATTTTTAAGTGATTAACCTCAACCCATGTAGTCGCCCAAAACATCTGCAAACAAGTAGAAAATGCTTCCACTAATGCCTCATTCCCCGATTGAAAAATAATAAGTGATCCTCATATGCCAAGTGTACCGATCTGAGATGACCACACCAGGATGGAATTTGAAATCTAAATTGACCGTGCATTGTTGTATCTGTCGCCCAAGGATATGCACACAGATACCGAATAAGTAAGGAAAGAAAGGGTCCCCTATCCTCTACGCCTCTGAAGAATCTAAAAGACCCCGTTAATGGCCAAAGAGAATGATATAGTGGTTACACAATCTATTATCTAAGATAAAAACTTCGTACGAAATTGTAAATCAATAAGCACCTCACGTAGAAACTCCCAATGAACTGAATCAAAGGCCTTTTGAAGGTTAACCTTCACAATGCATCTAGGGGAGTTGTGGTTCATATGATATCTTCGTAAGAGTTGCTGTGTCGGATGGATATTATTTGTAAGGAGACGTCCTCAAACAAAAGCCGCTTGAGATTGATGAACTATTCCTCCTACTACTTCGGACAATCTCGAAGCCAATATCAGAGAGATGACTCAGGAGAATACCGTATAGCCGAAGATCATGGACTGATTTTCGGACAAGTGCAATCAAAGATTGATTCCATCTTCGTAGTAATCTTACTAGTTAAAAACTTCATAACCGCAACAGTGAAATCCGGCCCCACAATGTCCTAAAAGTGCTTGAAGAATTTAGAGTTATACCCATCAGAACCATGAGCCATCTGATCTCTAATATCAAATAATGTCTATTTTATCCCCTTTGTTGTAGAAAGTCGTTTCAAAGCATCATGCTGGTCAATTAGAACATGCTAGCCAAATGTTATGCAAGAGGGAGGAAAATCTGTTGTGTGCTAAACAGTCTCCTAGAACTGGCGGTGGAACTGCGCAATTAGACAAGCTACAGTTTATTATAACTCCTAGTAATCCTTTGTCATATAACCATGCAATAAACCACCACTTTGTGCCTCCCCAGAAGTGCACAGGCAGCAGCAGCGCAGACAAATATAGGTTGATAATGCTCCGCATTTAGCCTCTTCAAATCCGGTTTCGGAGTCTTAAAGATATGTGAGATCTCATATTGTTTGTTGTTGAGATCCAATTGTTGCTTGTATTCCACCCATTTCATTTCTACTAATTGCGAGAACGAGTCATGTAGAGTCCACATATTAATGAATTTGAATGGCTTCTGAATTCGGACTTAATCAAGTAAGGCTCACAAAATTCTGAAAATACACAATGCAATGTTGAGTGACTAATAACCCTCCACACTTGTCCTCAACCATTAAGAATGAAATCCCCAATGACCAACCATGGCATTCCCATATCTACAGAAATGTGTTGCAGTCTTCCCACAACACCTTCCGGTAATCTCACCATAGATATGATAACATATATAGTAACATATATCAAGACTTAATTATGACAACGCATATCAAGGATGAAGCATATATGACAGCATATATCAAGCCTTAAATAATAGTTGTAAATATATTATAGCTATAACTTCCATAGCTTGAAATATATTGTAATAAATAGCATATCTCTACCTTCCTGATTAAAACATTGATTTAGATAGATTACAAGAAATCACCATAGATTTATGGCTGAAAATCTATTTTGTAACTTTCTGTAAATCGTTAATATTTTCTATATATTGAGAAGAACTCTCTTAGTAAGCATTCAATCCATTTGACATGGTATCAGAGCCAAGAACTCCCATATAAGCATTCAATCCATTTGACAAGGTATCAGAGCCTTACTTTAGAATTTGAGTGTCTTGTTCAAGGAACGAAATAACGTGTCGTGCCGCCCGGCACGCACGGTATTTACTGTTTCGTCACTTGGCCGAAATCGGCACCAGTATTTATTCTTAATTTTTGATAATGTATAGGTAATGGCACCAAAACAACAATCTCATGATCTAGCTTGGAGACAAGCATATCGATGAGAAAATTT
>JBBPFP010000068.1:7105085-7115253 GCA_037974795.1 Kaempferia galanga
TGGGGGTGAGTAATCTGTGACGAAACTATTTTCGTCGCAGATTTTGTCGCAAAACTTTTTCGAACAAATTTTTTTTCCAAATTCATCACAAATTTTATCGCAAAATGCTGTTATTTTTTTTTTTTTTTTTGTAGTGTCACTCAATTTACAACTTTAGACGAATAAATATATGAAAGTTATTGAGATTAATTTATCTAAAACAATAAAAAAGAAAAGTCAATTCAGTAGCATGTTTGTTGTTTTTTACTTGCTCTTCTGCCAAGATTATTTCTGTTTTGCATTGGGTTTTCGGATGAATGTAAGTTGTTCTAGATGACTTAAATCATATGTTGCCCTGTTTGTACGTCCAATGTTATTGACCAATTCTAGAATGCCAAATCTGTCATTTTGAAGTCTGAACATTGATAGCAGCTTTATTTGCAACTATTCTTTTGTTTCTGTTTTGCCTGTGATCTTTGCTGGTCTGACCAGAAACAAGTCAGCATCCAACTCTTAACTGGCTTAAAACCTACAAACCTGTTGGGTAGTTCTCACTTAAGTTTTTGAGCATCCATGCTCAATTCAAGAAGTAGATGTTAAATATACAATTTTGATTAATCAAAGGATTAGATAGTTCAATAGTATAATGTTTAACTATATATATATTACATGTATACACATATATGCATAACATTGTAATCAATAAACCCATGAAATTTTGTCATATCCATGATTGAAGTTTATCATACTCAGTCTTCCTATTGCTACGGTTTTGTTCCACTTATGCTAATTGAACTCTTAGTTGCCAACCAAGTGGCAGTGATAGATATGCAGATTAACTGATTCAAATACCAAACGTTCCACAAGTAGTATTTAATTTGGGTGATGAAATATTATGGTGTTAATCTGACTATGAATGCTACAATAACCATCCTCATATTGAATACAAGACCCTCATTCGAGTATTAGTAGACTCCTAAAAAGAGAGTAGTAAAGAACAACATAAAAGTTTAAGTGTGTGTCATTCCATTAGAATTGGTTCAGTGAATTTTTACTTCAACTGACTATATTATTGTTATCTAAAAATACATAAACTAAATAGGAAAGGATTAAAAGGGTGGACCGCATCAGCAAAGTTCGGTTTGTGCCAAATATCAGAACTGAGGTGGTACCATTTTGAACTCATACCAAGATTGGTACTAACAAAAAAATTTTAACCGTGATCTGTCTTAAGGCATTAGCAATAATCACTGAATAAGTATCTAATAGCAAAACCATGCCACTTAACATGTGTGTTTTTCCAATAATTTTGAGATTAATTTAGAAGCAATATCAGACTTTTAACAAAACATTGTGTCAAATTCCACCATATAATTCATTTATTAACTATTAAATCCAACCACTAGCTAAAAATCTAGTTAGTTCACTCATTTACGATCATAAAGCCCTTCATTATCCCACAACTCTTCATGCTCATACATCACAATATCTGCAAATTATAGTATGACTCCACAATGAAGATTCAAAATCCAATTCATGTAAACACACATAACCAGCAAAGGCCTAATGGTGACTTTGTAATAAAAAAGAAAACCATTTGCAAATGCCATACCATGCTTAGAATAAGTTCATCTCTATATCATAAGTTATCTAAATAAGAGAACTAACACCACCTAAATGTGTAAATTGAATTTAGTATTAGTTTGCTCATCTAAACCTATAAATTTGCTTCATTGCTTAATTTAGCATTGTGATAATCTTAGTCACCTAAGGCTCAATGCTCTTGTCAAGACCTAACGTCTAACCCTCACCTTAGAATAAACAATCACTCCTTGGAGTAAAGAGAGGTAAAATGGTGGTTCCCATGGTTTGAAATCTCATACCGTATCAAGCAAAACGGTAGACATGTATCATTCTGGTAAACCATCGAAATTCAATACCACTCAATACTAATGTTCAAAATCTCAAGTCATACAATAGTTTGGATGTTTGACTGAAAAGATGCTCCAGTATCGTAGTGATCGCTTCAATGTACAGTCTCAGTAACAAAATTGAAAGTTGAAGGAGGAAGAAAATGTACTGATCGGCATCAAATTTTAGTAATTTATTAGAATGATATGTTTCGATTTATTTATCCAACATGGTACAAGATTTAAAACAATATCTCTTTCTTATGTTTCATCTCCTTCTTCAACTCCAATCTATTATCGGCACCATGCACAATCTATTATCGGCACCATGCATCAAAACATAGACATGATACTGAAATAGTATTGTTCCAATCGAAGACCCAAACTTTGACGCGGCTCGAGATTTTGAACCTTGGTAATTCCGTCAAGGCACATGCAACCTTTTCCAAGTACCTCAGCTTACCTAGGATCAAGATGGTTCCAATACCACAGTGACAAAACATGTATCTCACCAAATGAGATAACTAATCCATACATTTGTTAGGCTCAACCACTAACCAAAAATGTTTAAAGCTAAATTAATATATTTCTTGAGCCAATAAACTTCTTTAATAGCCCAAAACACATCATGTGGGACTAAATTAGGGCATTGTACCTTCATTTGTGCGAATACTGTGCCTTTTAACATGAGAAACTAAGAAATGAAGAAACTAGCATTTCAATGGTAAAGAGCTTTGTGATGGTACTTACTTGAGATTTTACTTCTGCATAATCTTGTTGAATTGAAGTTGCCTTCTGACGCAAAACCTGCACTTGTTATCAAGATTCAGAGAATAATTAACAGTTTATAATTAATGATAAAAGTGCAAAGCGAGTTAAATGTGGAAATCAAAGCAAGAAGGTGAAACAAGAAACCTGAACCACGACTTCAAAGTTCATATCTCGAATTTCCTTGAACAATTTGTCACTGGGGAAACAAAGGAAAAAATGAACGGACAACTATACTCCATTATAAACTTAAAAGTGGAGCTCCAATTTAATGTTATAGCAGGACGAATGGAGAAAAATGCAGCACCCAAACTTCCATATGCATAGATTAATCTAAAATACACAAAATTCCTTTCCAGACAGCTAAGTGTTTCTAATAAAAATCGGCCTACCCTTCTTGTGGTAAACAACAAAAGAATGGTCCACTTTTATTAGCAATAAAATCCATCATAAATATATACCAATGTGTTTTTGTAAAATGTTTATGTAATGCATTAAGTTTTAAAGAAACTCAACAAGGCATCTTAAAAGCACAAGTTCAATGTTGATCAAATGCATCCAAACCACCGTCCTCTCTGCTTTCTTCAAATGTTTATTTAGATTATTAAATGGCATTTCATCTTTTTTACAATTATTCAATGATGTCCTTTTAAGAAGCAACAAAAAAAATTTGCTGATCATTTTTCGAGGTACAAAAAGCAAGAATATTTTCTAAATAGTTTGCTCCAGCAACAGGAAGTAATCTCTAATTCAATTATATCTGATGCCTCATGGAGTGGAAAGTTCTGAGCAAGGTAAGAGAGAACAATGACATGTCCTGCATTCCCTGGAGGCCCAAAGGCAACTTTTATGGACCTGGTGTGTAACAGTGTATATGATTATTAGAAAAACAATAATTCTTTGTGTAATGTTAGGACATTTGAGGAAGACCTTTTCTAGCTAAGCATTTACCCTTCTATTTCTCCATATGCTCATGGGATCCTTAGTTCATAGCCAAAGATTTGATCCATTTAATGCTAGGCAAACACACCATGGTTCAATATTGAGAAGTTAATTATAAAAAAAAAGATAAACATAAATTGTATGTATTTATTTAAATCCCATAAAAAATTATCATGAAAGCCTTATAAATACTAATAGGCATACTTAATCTCACATGAATACACTAAATGCATACCTAGAATTCAGAGGAACCTTGACCTTTTTTCCATCTTGCTGGCTGCCCATAACAGTGGTATCAACCTCCACTGAACCATTATTGATTTGCAAAATCTACATATTAGCAATTTTCACTATGGTAGTGTAATAGAATTACAGAAAAGTCAAATGACTTAGTAAAGGTTTAATAAAATAGTGTGGACAAATTGTTCATTACATTCTTTTAATAATGCAAAGAAATGTTTCATCCAAATTATCCCCTAAACACTGCAGACGAACAGAACCAATCATTTGCCAGATTTTAGTCATGAATTAGTTCAAAAAAAAATAGGAATTTATCATCCAAATATGTAAGAGAATAGAAATATTCAATTACTCATTTTTTAGGTGATGTAGCAGCAACAATGTTTCATGACATCGCCAAGTTAATAAGCATATTAATAAGTATATACATCAAGATAGTGTGGCCAAATTTTGAATGAACGTGATTGTCCACATAAATGGTGGTGAATGGGTTAGCAATTTATATGCACAACAAACTAAATGAAACCAAAATGAGTTTTACATACAAATTTACGATCCAAAAGGAAATATTTTTTTCAGTTCTTTTAAAAAAAGTAAACTGATCTAGCAAACCAAATTGGTTCATAGTGTAATCATTAAACTCATAAAAAAATGTTAATGTTTTAGTTTTATTATTACAGAAAAATATTTTATACATCGGAGACAAGGCTTTTGTAGGCCTTTAAATGAGGACCTGTACTATTGTTTTATTCATTCAATATTAATAGTCTTTGATTCTACAATACTCTTTTCTCTTTTTGGAACATCATTATCTGAGGCATGTAAATACTTAAGTCATTATGCCGAACAGCGTCATCTACACAACTACATATAGGGAAACAATCTTAATCTACGGTGACCCAGTTAATAGGAATCTAGGAGTATGTCACTTTTATACATATTTGATATCCTTTTTACTTCAATTGTATTTGATTTTCCACCTGTTTATCCTCAACAATAATTTACATCCATATCATACTTACGGTTTGTCATTTTCTATGCCACCATATATTGAAATCATGATGCGAAGGATTGTAAATTCTAAGAACAAATAATATAAAATGTTTGGAGAATCAAAAAATTCATGAAAGACAGTTAATCCTACCAATGAGTGAAAGCAACCAAAACAAAAACAAAATAAAAAAAAAAAGAGAAAAATTGTTCAGAATTAATATAAATAGTTGCAGAAATGAATTTGCCAAAAAAAGTAATATTTGAAATGGATTTTGAATTCAAGCGTGTGTGAATTTAAAGACAAGCTATGAGCAAACCAAAAAAAGGCCAATACAAGTGGGAAAATATTAATTTTAGTGCCATACATTTAAAGGTGACAATATGAAATGCAAGTTTGTATCAACATGGTAGCATGCAGAATTAAAAATGGCAGCTTAATCACTTTCCATTGTTATTTGAAATTTTATATATTAGAAAAATGATGGAAAAGACTGGAGTTACAATTTATGACCAGAGAAATCCAAATATATTAATTAAAAATATTTTCACTATTATTTGATTGTTATAGATGCTTACTATTAAATTATATTTGAGACATTAAATGTTGAGTTCGAGTTTTAATATTATCTCGTGAAATTTTTAGTAATTGTTGAATCTTTTTGCAACAACTATTAGTAATATATATAAATTTAAAATCCATAGTTTTATTAACACATTGCAGCGTGCGACTACGTCTCAACAAGGACTATTACATCTCCGTGAGAACTTTAGTGTACTGTTAAATAAACAAAAGTTTTCGAACCCTAGGTTGGATAAAAACACATATTATAGGAATAACACTTGTCTTAAATTTAGAACATGAAACATAAGAACCCTCACTGGTAAAGAAATGAAAGTAGTAGACACAAAAATTAAGATGATTAGGAGAAGCATTAATATTTTCTATTTACAAGAGAAAATGGATAAGGGAGAAGGTAAAGATGATAGAGAATTCATATTTTAAGTTATAATACACAAAAGAAAGTAAAACAGGAAATTGAGTAAATATTGCTACAGAGAGTTCATTAAGGGATCAAGTAGCATGAATAGTTAAAAGGAGAGAAAGAATTATAACTCTCAGTATAGAAGTAGTAAAAGAAATTATTAATGTAATTGACATATGCATCCCAAGCAACCATAGGTTTTGGGAAGATTTATATGAGTTAGTGCCCAAAAAAAGATAAAATATTATTTTAATAGGAGGAGATCTAAATAAACATGTAAGATTAAGAACTATAATGTGACACCTAAGGGCCATGGTTTTAGAATAAAAAAATCTATATTAGATTTCACAATAACATATAAACTTATAATAACTAATATGTTTTTCAGGAAAATAACATATGTGGTTACATTTGAAAGTAGAATAATAAGTCGCAAATTGATTTGCTTATGGTCACGAAAAGGACTAAAAAAATTTATCAAGATTACAAGCTCATCCCTAGAGGATATTTAATACCCAACATAAGGTAACGGTTTTAGATACAAGCTTCAAACATAGTATAAGTAGAAGGAACATGTGCATGGCTCCGATGAGCAAGTGGTGGAAGTTAAAGGATGGAAAGTAAATTACCAGTAAGGAAAGGGTAAAGCGTAAGTATTAAAAGAATACATAGCGACTCAAATACAATCTAGGATAAGATGATATCAAATTCGAAAACGGTGTTCAAGAGCTTTCTCAAGAGTCAACAGGATGGGCATCGCCAAATAAAGAATCTTAATGATGGGATGAAAAAGTATAGGAGAAAGTGGCAGAAAATAGCCTCTGTAAACTTATAAGAACAAAGAAAACTTAAAAAAATGTAGGAGCCAAGAAAGAGATCAAGAAAGTAGTGAGTGAAGCTAAGAATGAAGCTTCTAGATTCTTGTATCGTTAGCTTGGTACAAAAGAAAGGGAATGGACATCTATAAAATAGCTAAATAGAGAAAGAGGAAAACATGGATCTTACTCAAATAAAATGTATTACAAATGAATCAAATAAATGAATGACAAAAATAAATAAGTGACGAAAAAGATATTTTTGTCAATTTTTTAATGAAGTTTAGGTGACCATCTTAGTTGAAAAAATTTAAATAAAGGTTAAGTGGCCAACCTAGGAAATTAAATAGGTCAAGAGTATAGAAATTTGAATTTTTATTTGAGAATTTAAATTTTAAAAGTGATGCAAAATAGTAAAACGGTTATGAAGAAAATGTATAATTAATGGAGAATAAATACAAATTCCACTGTAAAAAATAAAAGAAATGTACAAAATTGTGTGAATTATAGGGTCATTAAGCTGATAAGCCATACCGTAAAACTTTGAAAAAGAGTGGTAGAAAAATGATTAAGAAAAGAGACCGATATGATCACAAATCAATTTGAATTCTTGCCTGAAAGATCAACGATAGAAGTTATGGAAATATTAAGAAAATAAGCAAAACTTACAGATGGTCTTGATTGGCATAAAAAAAGTTTATGACAAACCCCCAAGAGAAATTATGTAGAGAATTTTATAAAAGAAAGGTGTTAGTTTAGCATATATTGAAATAATTAAGCATGTGTATGAAGACATAATAATAAGAGACATATAAATTAACCCAAGTGTTTTCGGCTAATCAAGAATGGCTCTAAGTTCATATCTTTTTACAATAGTCGTGGATGAACTCACTACACACAATTAAGATGCATTATCATGGTACATGTTTTTGCAGATAATATTGTTTTAGTAGATGGGACGCGTGAAAGAGTCAATGTTAAGCTCCAATATTGGTGGGAGACATTAGAAGTAGAAGATTTTAGGCTTAATAGAGAAAACATAAAATATATGAAATTTAAGTTTAGTAGTAGTAGAACGAGTTACCTATAACCCAAAGCTTTAAGTATCTAAGTTCAATTTTGCAAAAGGAAAGAAAGGTTTACAGAGATGTTTTACACACGATGATTGAAATGGGGAAGGGTGTCAAGTATTGTCTATGATCGTAAGGTACCTTTGAAGTTTAAAAGGAAGTTTTAAAAAATGTGACAGCTAGACCCAGTATATTATAGAAAGTTGAATGCTAAGTTATGAATCAAGCATACGAGCAAAATATAAAAGATATAAAAATGAGGGTATTAAGATAAATGTGTGGACATATGAGAATGGACGAATAAAAAATGAGAATATTAGAGATACAATCATAGTTGAGCCTATCGAGGGAAAACTCTGACAAATGCATTCAAGATGGTATCACCAAATAAATGTCTTAATTATGTGATGTGAGACCATAACAAATACACATATTAATCGAGAAAGAGGAGACTGAAAAAGGCCTTGTTAACAATGGTAAAATAGGATAAAATTTATTTAAATATAGATGATATAGTAGAACATTATAAATGGCCATCCAGATTAATCTTCGATTTCAACATCTTCCATTCAGTGATGATATAGTAGAAGATAGAGCTCAATGGCGTAAAAGGATCCATATAGTCGCCCCCACCTAGTGGGATAAAACTTGGTTGTTGTTGTTCAATATCTTCAAATATATTTTGAAAAATTCAGGCTTTGATTATATTTACATTTATATGAAAATTTTGAATTATTTATGGATTAACATAATTTTTGTATTTTAAGAATATATAAAAGTTGTCTAAATTTTCTAGTATATAGTAAAAGAATGGCTTTCATTTATTGATATCATGTATATATGTGTATATGATAATTCTTGGATGAATTAGTGTTTATAAGTTTTTAAATGCTGAATAATTTAGATGAAAGCAAATAAATATATTTCTCCCTTTTTGGAAAAATGATCACTTATTCGAATTAAAATTTATGCCAATAATCAAGATATATCTAGGAAAATACATAACATGTGAGGTTACTAATAACAAAATAAGTGTTATGTATTTTAAATAATATTTTAATAAAACAAATTAAAAATAGTATAAATAAATAAATAATCTATTTTTTAACATAATTAAATAAATTTTTATTTAAATAAATTGGTGTGCCAAACCTTAGTTGATTATTGACATTCGAATTAAAGCAAAGAGAACACACAACGAAGGAAGAGAAGCTCGACACAATCTCGTCAAACTTTAATTTTTGTATCGCATGTTACACTATTTCTCTCAATCTGTATTGACATCACAAAAGTTAGAACACAAAAAATCTTTTAGATACAAAATTTTATCTTATTTAAAAAATTTACATTTTAATTATTTTTAAGAAATATAGATAATTAATTAAGTGATTTTAAAAATTAAAGTGAGAGTGAAAGTCAAATTAGGATTAGGTGGAGTCCACCAAGTAGATACAGCAATTAAGATTGTAAGATATCGCTATAAATGATAATTAAATAATTATTATTATTGAAGAATTAGCGATAAGAAAATTTTTCGGAATTTATTGAAATTTTCTAGGAATTTTTCGGAGTTTGTAGGGCCAGTTTCGCGGGAATGTCCGATTGGACTTACGAAAAGCTTGTTTGGGAATACAATTAAGTGGGAGTTGATTGGGAATCGAACTTAATATTTAATTAGAGTAAACCTAAGTATAAATTATAAAAACCTAAGTTCATATCTTCCCTTTCCTCACGCGACGAGCGCCGATCGTGACCGCCGACCTCCGACGATGCCGATGACAAGAAGCTATGAATCAGTCGTCGTTCTTTCCTCTTCGTGTCCCGGCTTTCTCCGATCGAAGCATTCTATTCGTGCGTGATTTCGCTGACGCCGCAGTGGAGTCGCGCCAATCAACGCCAGCGCTTCACATCCTCGATCTACCGTTGGCTGAGAGTCTTTGCTCCTCTCCTCCTCCACATCTCTACTCTTTCGTCCGAGCCATCCCACACAAGGGGGATCTCCGACCAAAGGCAAGGAGCTGAACCATAGTTAATGGACTAGTGAGGATAATTAGGTTACTACTATAATTTACTAGTTGTGCCACCTAATGTAGTTATTGAACTCAAAATTGGTGTTGGAATTGGGCAAAGATAAGGGTACGGTAAATTGTGAAACTAATTAATCTATCCCTGTGATTAGATTTAAGGAAGGTTGGCAATAGCAATGGGAGATAAATTTGGTATTGACAAGACTCTTATTCTTGATACTTAGGTAGTTTCCTACCTTATAGTTGTAGATTCAACTTGAGTCACATCAGAATATTCTATAGTTAAGATGGGTAATTCTCCCTTGTTCCTTCGCTTAGATCTTGAAACTGAATGTGTGTGATGACGATTATAGTTGTGGCAGTATTGTATTGTTTATCTTGATTTTATTTTGGATTGAATCTTGATAGTCTCATGTTGATTGTTAACTTATGAGTTGATAT
>JBBPFP010000068.1:7197212-7210700 GCA_037974795.1 Kaempferia galanga
GGTGAATAATTGCTATATTCAAAGTTTATTGAGGTCACAGCGCTAGAAGTGGTTCAAGATGGTGAAGAATCAAGTTCAGTCAGAGGGGTAAAAAAAACAAAGAAGCCTAATGATTAAAAAGTTGCTTCATTGGTTTAATTAGCAACATTTGGATAATGGTTCTGTTGAAATGTATTAGTTTTGTTGCTTCTGCTTTAGAATTATTTCTTATTTAAGATAAAGCAAGATCGCTTTGTAATTAAAGATTAAAAAAAATCTAATTATACCAAACAATCTGTTTTTTTTTATTTTTTTTTATTTTTATGAACTTCCATCCAAATAATCAAACCTCTAGAGTAGCATATCAATCATCAAGTGAATAAGGGCTGAATCCATGCTCACATCACATGTTCTAACTTCTAATACCTTAGTAGCATGCATTTACCCCATCCACCTGAGTTACGAGATTTACCTTCTTCGTGCTAGTTCTGCGTGCTAGTTCTGGGATGAATTGATGAGAGCGCTAGAGGATGAGCGAATCCCTTTTGCCACTTCAGTAGTATTCATTGTTTTTTTTTACTTCATTTTGTGACTTCTCAGCAACATAATTATATTTATTTCCATGATGTCTAGCAGAAAGGATAATAGGATGAGTTTAATGTTGGCACAGCCATGATTTGGCTACCAATTATTATAAACATGGAAGTAGTAGGATGAGTTTGATGTTGGCATATCCTTAATTTCACTACCAATTATTATAAATATGGAAGAAGAACATAGAATTTGTCTCAGTTCTTTTCGTGGTAATACTTGCTAATGAGTGTCTCAGAAAATTCTCCAAAGGTAAGAGTTCTGTTTGGTGAGATCAACTGCAATAAGCAATAGGAAATAGTCATCAGTGAAAGAACGGCTGAACAGAAAAGAAATAATAGATTGAGTTGGATAGAGTGATGAAGATTAGATGGATGGACAGAAGAAGGATGGATAAGAACTAAAATAACTAAAATTGTTCATCACTACATGAGAAAACATAGAGTAGGTGATACAGATGAGATGATCTTTCCATCCTTTCAGAAATTTTATAAAAACAATCAAATGATCTGCAATTCATTCTGTGATCCAGTTTTTTTTTCATTTATCCACCTACGGAAATTTTCTTTTATCAAAGTATGTGTATAAATCATACCTCTTGGTGATGGCGAATCTCTGCTGGAAACTGAAGTTTCTCGTCCCTATAGAAAGGTGAAAAGAAGTATCAGACATCGAAGAGAACTGAATGAAATATTCTCCTCTGCATTTTGAACGTAAGTCACCAATTTAAGATCCAAAAGAGATGGGGGAAAAATGAGAAATGAAACAAAGTCTCTCTAGTAATAATTTCATCATAGCATACAGGACTGTGTTGTGATGGGGTTTTCAACAATTCTGATGAACATCATCTAGAACTCAATTTGACATACTGAAACTAGGATAGTTAATTGTCATGTGATAAATTATGGGTTGGATATACAACATTCGCATCCAATCATCCAACAAGAATGGAGCACAGAAAGAGAGAACTATTAGATAAACTAATTAGGCGGACAAATATACACACTGTATTCATGGTGAAAGGTGATACGTTCAGGTTTGCCTGCTTAAAGCTATTTGTCTACATAATAACCAGTCTACATTTTCCCAATTTTAGAGTGCATTAACTTCTGCATAGGATGATCCACACCAAACTTCTAATGTTGGAATTTGATCATTTTGAACAATTTGTAGCATATGAATAAGTGGTCTTATGTGTAAGGATATCACTAAAAAAATTTTGAGTTAGAATGAAATTTGCAGTTCTACAGCGAATGATGTAGGTACTAAAGATACTGATTGAGTAAATTAATCAGGAAGATACAGATACGCATCATTAATCAGGTATTCTACTCATACTTACACGAGTTCACATGCAAATAATACTTGAGCAATATTATATACAATATAGATCTTAGTACAAAATTACTGTAACAAAAAATACCAGTCAGGTTGCAAAAATAATGCAAAGGTTGAGCGTCCCACACCAAGAGCCTTTTCACTGTTAGGTGCCTATCAGATGCAAAAAGGTAGATAGAGGGAAATAATTCTGAAGAAGGAATATGTATGTTACACTAAAAATAGTAATTCAATTAAAAAAAAAAAATTCTCTCAAGTACAGCTGCATTTGACAAAAAAGGAGAGAAATGTGGATTCAAAGCAAGAATGGAACCTCACTCATACTCAATGCAATTTTTTTTAATATATATATATTGATAGAATGCATAATAGGCAGCAATGTGGAATCATAAAATGGGATTAACTATTAGTTGAAACAAGCTTATAATCACAAACTGTACATCCCAAGGATTATCTAACTCGTATATTGTTCAAATGCAACTTCAATATGTCATTTGAGAATATTTATATCAAACAAAAGCATATTGCTAAAATATCAATAAAAACAATGCTATTGTCCCAAGTATTTGGGTTTGACTGTGGATATTTTTTGGCTATTGGTCTTTGCTATGCAATTAATTGATATTCTATAGGAAGTAATCTTCATGTGTTTTCACATAGCAAGATCCAATCTCAAAAACATAGGGTAGAAAGTGAAGAGCAGTGCCATTTTTAATTAACATGTAACAGAAAGAAACATTATCTTGGATGACATATAATCAACTTATTTTCTTTCTATGCCCACAAAAAAAAAACATACGAGGACTAAATGATGCACCTGTACACAATGTGGAGTAGCACATAGACATCTTCCTGCAAGTATTTCAGCTGTTTCGCCGATTTGAAAAGCTAATTCATCCTCTTCGAAAACAACCTATCGCGTTGAAATAATAAAATTATCGATTGACCAATACAATTCCCTTTTTGGAATACAAAACAAGTCAAACTGCATATAGGATTTAGAATAGCCTAAAAAAGCCTAGCCTTCAAATCAGTAATCATTTAATTTTTTTCTAGATAAGAGCAAGCGTATGAAATATATATTAATACATCTATTCTTAAATATAGAAATGTGTATGTGTTCAGGTTTAAAATACCTATGTGCAATGCATGAACAATGCTTTGATCCCAATCTTATAAAGCACATAACATTTTTTATGTGGTTCAAAATGACAATTATATGGTGATTGACCTATTTTGATAATCATGATCACACTTTAAGAATCTTGCTGTACATGATCAGGAATTTGAATGACATTGGAATACAGATGGAAGCGAGTGATATGAATGCCTTGTAATCCAAGTTTGTTTAAGATAATTATAACTTTATATTTACATTAGGTATCTTGAAAAATGCCCAAACCATATCCAGAGAAGCCTCCCAACCTTTTCTTTGACCTACAAAACACTCGTGATGTTTCATGAAAACTACTATGGGTCCCCAAACTGTACTATTAAATAAATATATAACTAACAAGAAAATTTTCGCGATTATCAATATATGAATTTTCTTGATCTTAATGTTTCTTAAAGTGCTTTGGTCTTTCTAATTACTTTCATATAGATTTCTAGAATTATATTTTAGAGAGAAAAATTAGTCGCATGTGAATGATTTTGAGACAAGGGTATTAGGTTTTTCCAAATTTAAGGGCCTTGATGAGGTGATTCCCTCAATAATTCATACAATCGAAAATCCAAACTTTCATGAGCCAATTTTTTTTAAAACACCGAGCAACACAAGTAGATGTTTTTTAATACAAATTCCTAGGGTTTAGAAAGTGAAGGGTATATGCATTATGTGTTATATGCTACAACATCCATCAGAGAAATCTAGATTTAGATAGTGAATAGGGTTTATGCATCTTAATTTTATCCTCTTTGTGCCCATGAACACCTGCCAACCCATCCACACGTATATAGAAGAATTTGTTATGAGAGTTCAATAAACCCACAAAAGTGAAGCTATAAGTTTAGTTAATTTTTAATGGAATAGTTATGACTAAGTTATTCATGGATATATAGTTGATGGCGAATTGTGCTACAAATTGATCATAACAGTGCAATGTTAGACGAAGAAATATTTATAAGTGTTGAACAAAGAACAACCTTGACAATTTCATCATTTCGTGTTTTAACATAAAGACCAGCAGCACTATCCGGAGAAGTAATCTTTACCCCATCTCTTGTATACAAGGCACAGGTAAGCCCTACAAGTGTAATTGTTAAATTTCAAAATACTAAGTTCAAAAACTCTTAATTTACATATAATTAAGGCATACACGAGTAAACAAGCATGCATTCACCACTGCAACATATAAAAAGAAACCAGGCAGAAATTCATTAGCTTGAAATAACTCAAAACATTGATGCAGGTAAATTTGAGGTGAATACATTACTGAAGATAGCTTTCTGCAGGAAATTAGATTAGGGTCTAAATATCAGAAGAAGAAGTTTTTATGACAACAAATTTATAAAGAGTAAATGAGAACGAGTTTAAATGGACTGAGCATTGCTTAACTACTATGGTAACTGACTGATTCCAGATCTACGATTTTATTAAGCAAAAAAACTGATAACTGATAAGTACGAGAAAATAACTGTTAAACTGTATATAGAAAAGAAACGTCATTAATCTAGATTTACTCTAGTGTAATCAATGCCATGATTTATCATTGAGAAAATGGACCATCTATTATCTTGGTTGTCACCTGTGAGTGAACCATTATCAGTATGCCATCCACACCATGATGATATGGAGCTGATATCATCTCCAGAGTGCCTGCAGCACAGTGAAAGTTATTTTTCTAAAATTTACCTATGAAATAGAAAATATTTAGGTATTTCAAAAACATGAATCCAACTTGAAGAACAAAGCTAAAGATCCATCCAAATCCTTTTTATCATGGAAAGTGGATATAGTTTTTTTACATGATATATACCTTCCACTCATGCATAACCAATGCATAAGACACAAAAGAGCATAGATAGAAAATTTACAAAGATCATAGATGAAGAAAAAGAAAACTCATGACCAAAACTCTAGGTTATGATAACTAAAAGTTGAGAAAAAAGCAGCCATTACCTTTGCATAAGACAAAAAAGTGCATAAATAGAAAATGTACAAATATTAAAGAAGAAAAAAAAAGCTCATGATAAACACTCTTAAGTTACGATAACTAAAAGTTCTGTAAAAAGCAACACATTACCTGGAATGTCTTGGAAAGTAGTATAACAAACGACCTTTGTGACACCTGGACCGTTGAAGCATCTGCTCAAGATTGCCAGCATTGCTATCTTTCATTTTTTTACTTACTAACATTCAAGGGATTATAATCAACATACTTTATAGAGATTCAACATCAATAGTGCAAAAAAATGCATGATGCAACCAGATTAACAAGGAAACTATGGAGCAAATTATGATACTATGTGCTCAAGTTAATACATGCAAGATTACTGCCCTCTATATCTGATTGTTAAAGATATTGTTTGCACCACAACTCTCATAACAGCAGAAGAAAATGCCAAGTGAAAAATTAGAAATTATATGACTATGAGCAAATGCAATGTCAATCGTCACTAAAACACCTGTGATCCAGATTCTAACAACATTGAACGAAAAAGGAGCAGCAACAATGAAATAAAGCTCACCTAGAATTAGAGAAATGACAAAACATCTGGATGAACATAAAATGTCATAATCTCTCCTTCCCTTCTCCCTCCTTCCCATCAGAGAGGGAGATATGTTAAGATTTTGAAAGCTCAATCTAGAATATCAAAATTGTTTATCTATGAAGACCATTGTCTATTGAACATAGGTAAAGAAACTTTGCTTACAAATGGAAACCCCTTGGGTGGTAACTGGTAAGTGTCAAAATGGTACATGTTTTTCTAATGCCAATGCTGAATTTGGCACAAAAATATGTGCCAAGCTGGAAAGGATGCCACCATGTCAAAGGGGGGAAATATACAACTTAAAATGACAATTTATCTCATACGAAATAAAGGTAATAATTGTCTATAAGACTTGAGAAGAACATGAGGTTCTGAGCTATTTAGGCATGCTTCACATAAAAAATCAAAATCATCAACCTTCCCCTATATAAGATCATTGGCCATTACTATTTGTTTTCAATATGCCTAAGAGATTGGATATATAACATGAAGTAACCTTGAATGGAGATAACTCCACAGACAAGTAGAATTGACTATAATTTAGTGTTGATATAATGCTACGTAGCAAAGTTATCAAATCGAGGCTTGGATCGTGAATCATTTTGGTGAATTTGAGAATCATAAATTGCAAGGTTCATGTTAAACCAACAACCAACAACCCAGCCTTAGAATACTGGGTGGGATGGGCTATATAGATCCTTCCACGCCAGTGGACTCTATCCTCTATTATATCATCATCTATATTTAAATAAATTTGATCTTGTTCTATTGTTACTAACAAGGTCTTTTTTGGTCTTATTCTTCCTCAATTGATGTGCTAACTAAGGTTCATGTTAAACATATAAATAAAATAAGTCAAAAAAGTTCTACCTTACTAGAATTTGTTAGAATGTCCTATTTAAGACTACAATATGATAAATAAATTACCACCAATGAGGCACTAAGCGGAAGCATACAACCATTCAAAAGTTGTCTCTATTTGTCATCCTCTTAGAAGAAATGATCCAATGATCCTACTGTTTGTTGAGGACAAGGGATGGGGGACTTTAGTCAAGACACAAAAAAAAAGTCATCACAGCAACAACCTCTGATCAAGTAGTTTGTTGTTGAAGGTGTCTACTAGTGAACCTCGATTGCTAAAGGACTAAAAGTGGAGGCCTCCTGATCAAAGACGCTCTAGGAAGAAGTCAGCCAAGCAGTAGTAGCTGCAGGCATTCAACGTCCTCTAATGAAGTAATATGCTGGTCCACAAAATCTGCCAAGGACAATGCCTGAACACGAAGAAGATCCCGATGAAGATGCAAACAAAGGAAGGAACACCGAAAGGAGGCATTTATGACGGCGAGGAAGGACATGAGGGTAAGGGACATGCAAACCATCATCTGTCAAGTACAAAACACAAAGAGGAGTTTTTGAATCATGAATTTACTGTGTCATAATGTTTTTAATCGGAGTCAGTTAAATTAACCCAACTATAGGAATTGAGAATAGTGGATTTCAAACTGAATCAATTTTGATTCTAACTGTATCAGACCGATTCTTGATCTCAACTGATTCAAACATGCAATTTGAATCGAATTGCCTCCGAATTGAATTGAATGGGGCAATACAAACCATGGGTCTTCTGATTATGATAACCATGATCAGTAGTTGATTCAAATGTACAAATCTTGGCATCTAGTTCCATATAAATCTCCCCATGCAATTTTGAACAATGACTGACAAAATGAAGCACAAATATAAGTATGTAGTTCACCTAGTATCTTCAGAATTCAAAAACAATGAAAGTGATCTTCAAGATATGAGTGTAATCTGGATATTGTACAAGCTAATATCCTTACAAAAGGCTCTGCTTTACTCAAACCTTTGAAACCAAAGATTGTAAGACAACATCAAGTGTTTGCATCAAATTGAAAAACCCTTCAGTGAATTAGGAGTCATATTAGTCCACAGAATAAATTGACTTGAGTTGAAGAAACCATACCATACTGATCACAATGATAGGCCAGCATCAACCCAGCCTCCCACATCAACTTTCCAAGAGCTTTAAATGCTACAGTAAACAATTTTCAAAGTTTTGAGAATATCAGCTTAAATTTTTTGCTAGAAAATTGAACAACCATTTTACAGAAACGAACAAAAAATTGTTGCGTGTCAAGATCTCATTCCAGTTCATCATATTGAAAAGTAAATAATTTATGTCAGAAGATAAAGTTATCATCCAGACTTGCTCCATTCAACCAGGATATTTATCCAGTTATCCTATGTGTGCTGCATCATCCTTGATTGCAGTATCCTCTCAACTCTACCCATTTGCATTCTGAGCATTGCTCACTCTCAAATAGATCATTGCTCACATAGAAAAAAACTGACTGAAACTTTTTATAGCAAGATTTTGATTATACTTACAGGTTTAGTGTAAGATAAATTTTTCTCAAGTTTGCATCAAGACTCTTAGGATAGCCTTGGGGCCTATGTGGTCTTACTCCCTAAATGCTGATAGTTCCTTTCTCAGAATCTTGTTTGTCCATGGACCCAAATCACCTCAATGATTTGAGTCTGATTGGCTAAATGTGACAGAAAAATCCTCATGGCCAGTTATTCGCTCTTCGTTCTTCCTCATTGGGTTGAAAACTTTTCCTAAACGCACTTTAGTCCATCAAAGCACCTCTACCACCTCCCCAAAATGGAATATCTAAGACTCCATACTGCACTTCTTTAAATTGTCTGCATTGTTTTCTTCACTGGTAGCCTAGGAGTCAATTAGACCTTTCATCTATTGCCCACCTAAGTCCCTGCTAAAGTCAAGTTACTAGCTGGATCATTCTACACCTAGCTATATAACAAAGATTTCCTTTAAAAATTTAACATCACAGTATCCCATTCCTGTGTCCTATACTCATTTCGTGAAACAACATAACACCTATTCTTTCACTGTGACTTTGCTATTGTGGGATCTTCCACTAATCCATCACCTTCCTACTTTTCTTGACCATGCCCTCATCATTGACCCCTAAATTATAAAAAAGTCTTCTAAGTCTGTATTTTCCTGCCCCTACTTAATCTTCATTGTCTTGTGTGTTGAGAATGGTTAATTTTGACTCAGCTTAGTTTTCTAAGGCAAACATGGAAGTCCTTATCTAGTGTGCTTATAACTCTTGTTGCTCTTGTCATAGAACATGATGCAATACAACAAAATCTTAGCTTTGCCCATCATGAATTCTAGCTTGACAATTTATTGTAGTTTTTGACCAGATGACATGCGATCTCATCTGAATTTTTTTTGCTCAAGCTTTACTACATTGCTTATGATTCTAGCTAGAGCTGACTTAGTCTATGGATTCATTTGATGCATCATGAATACTATCCATAGGCGTCACCCAGGTTAAATGGGTTGTGTTCAGACATGTGACGCAATGTAATCAGTATCTTGAAGAAGTTATTGTGATTTGTCTTGTGAACTTATTTGTTGTCTCATAATCATGTTGTTTTAGCCGACCCCACTTAGTGGGAAAAGGCTTGGTTGTTGTTGTTGTTGTTGTTGTTGTTCAGATCAAGCAAATTTTAACTGCCAACCCAAATTACTAAGATCTTAGTCACAACGAAAATGGAAGAAAGCAAATAATTGTTTCCATCTAAACATAACAGCCAAAATTTCTGTCATGTGCCTGAGAGGCAGAATAGAGGCACCATTTGCAATAAAATTATGGATACTAAAGAGGTCAGATAAAGATAAGCTAAACTATATGTGGAGCTCCCCTCAAAAACCATATGGACCTTTCAATATATCAGTAGTGTTGAGGTCTCCTCAAAGACTATTATGTGGATCTTCTTTATTTACATATTACAAAAAGTAGCATCCTGAATGTCAGAGTAAAATTCGTACGTAAGGTAGAGATGAAATACTCTGAAGTAGTTTCCACAAGAAAACATTGTATTCACTGAAGGGATACACAAACCCACCAAAAGAAAACAAACATATAAGATGTGGGCAATTCAAAAATAATGCTGATTACTAGGAAAGCTACAAGCAGTGAAACAGTAAGTAGCAAGTACTAGTTACACACCTACTTCAAGTTCTGGTAATGCATCTGACCATTTATTTGGTCGACAGTATGAAGGGTACCTACAAATAATATAAGAATCATTAATTACATATGAGTATGTGCCCTAATACACTAAGTAATTATCATCACCAAGACAAGTCAGTCCCAACGTTTTGGAGTAGGTACACTAATATAATCTCTCAAACTTTATGTAAGGGCATATAACTAGTGTAATCCAAATACTTTGAGACACCTTTAATTCCATTATCTAAGTTTTGTCTGGTCTTCTTTTATCCTTCATGTTTTTAATTCTAATTGATTCAACTTATCTAATTATAAAATCTAATATCATCTTTGAATGCATCCATACACTTAGTTACGGGAAGAAAAGAACAAACCTCAAGTCCTATCTGTTTAGGGTTGGATGAACAAAACATTATACCATATATGGTAAATTGCTAAATGTGGCATAAACTTTTATTTTACATGCCCCGAATTTAAAATTTTAACAACTGTATAGATGAAATTCCTATTTATAATGGTTATATTCATTAATTAGTCCACTTGTTATATTCTCTATAGCTTCACTAACCCGGAGTTATTACATAGCAAGTACTGAAACGTGAGCAATAGCCATTCAATGGAATGCACTCAACTCCCATGAAAATTTAGAACATGTAAACTTGAGCTAAACAAATTACATGTCAACCAAAACCTACAAACCTTGCTGTTTACTGAATGATTATTATTTGATGTGGCAATATTAGCCATTTAAGTGGTTCAACTTATTAAAACAATACAAAATTTAATAAGTGGATAATTACTTTATGATTATTGTTGAGGTGGCAAAATTAACCATTTAAGTGCTCCAGAGAATTATTAAAATACTTAATACGAGTAGTGACTGATGGTTCAATGGTTACAAATTAAAAAGTTCATATACATATCAGCATATAAAGGGTGCACAACGCTCCCGCTAATGCAAGGTTCCAGAGAATGGTCTATTGTAGCAGTCTTATCCTGCTTTGCAAGAGGTTGCTTTCGTGACTCGAACCCGTGACCTCTAGGTTATACGGCAGCAACTTTACCGTTGCGTAGGCTCCCCTTTATATTTCTTAAAATCTGTTAAGATACTGCAGGAGATATAAAATCCATTTTCTCATTTTATAACAAACAAGATAATAAAAATGTTTAGTTATTTTAAATAGGTTGGGTGGAAGGGTATTCCATGTACCCTCTCAAATTCCAAAAGATCACTTAGTACAGACCAATGTAGCAAATCTAAATATGCAAAACAAAAGAAATATAAGTTAAAACAAAAGATTTCCCCTTACTTTCATGCAAGGAAGTTTGTAAATAAAGTATCACATGGAGTACTCAATACTCATAGGATGATACACTTAATTAACTTTAGTGAATATATTTCCAACAAAACACAGTGAACTAGTACGTAGCAGCTGTTATGATAAGGACAACATGAGAATAATTCAACCAAATTACAGTAAGAAGTAAAGACAAATCCAAAAATAATTCTCTACAAATATTTAACCTCTCTCATGCGCGCGCACACACATTTGTGCCAATTTAGGCTTTTGGTAGTTCATATTTGAGCTCAACTATCCCAATAGAATGGACAACAGGAAATTGTCCAGCAACTGCCATTTCCTACATGCAATAAAATTAAAGACAGAAACTAAAGAGAATATTATAGATTTGAATCATACCGGCGTATAGCTGCCTCATCAGTTGTAGGACTGTCTAAAAGTGGATTAGCATAAAAAGATCCTTTGAATAAATCTGTGTGAACAGATAAATATCATATTATATCATAAAACCCAATATATTGAAGACATTATATAAAAAAAAATCAGATACTAAAAACAGTGTCTTAGCGATTCTATTATTTATAGTATATGGTATCCATATATTGCTTGGTCCTGTTCCATATTTGCAACAATCAACCTGGGCTCTTTCAATCAATTTTCTGATTGAAGTTGTTTAAAGACTCTTTTAATCCGAAGATTTATTTTATCTCCTTTTCCTTTCCAAACTCTCTTATACTAGGTTGATCCTCTAGATGCACTTGCTCAACAATATATAATAAATGACAACAACTATTTAACTATTGAGAAATATTGATGATAGTTTAAGCACATATCATACCTACAGATCCAATGTTTAAAGTCAGATGAAATCAATATTCCTAATCTTGTCGATCTGATTCAATGTTCTCATCAGAACATCAAAACCTAACCAAGCTAACTAGCCCCTTCCCTCATCATATATGTTGATGACTTTAGGGACTTCTAGCCTTCTACTTAAAGTAATTAACAAAGGCTCTGGAAAACATGGTGCTGTGAAAACTCACTTCATTTCAATAACTAAAATTAGGCTTAACCAAAAGCTATGATTTTCTGTTCAACGTGGAGCAAGCAATGTGGCATGAGTCCAGTTGGCTGATTACGCATTGACAGTGAGAATATGCATCGACCGGTTATAATGTTTGTACAACATCATAGTGGTGTTGTAGAAAAGTAAACATGGACCGCAGTCAATATTCAAACAGAGATTTAATACATTGTCTAAGTGGACATTACTACAAATATAAGACAAAGATGACAAACTAAATCCTGTAGTGTAGAAGGAAAGGAACACACCTGCTTTACCAGATTCAAGCTTTTCCTTCCCGTGGCTCCATCCAAAGTTATATCTACACAGAAAGAAAGATAAGGTTGTGCTTTAGTCATAAAGAGTTCTCCATAAAAAGAATAGTCCAAAAGAGTATCAAGTCAATGAAACATTTTCACTTGTGATCCTTTACTCTCTCTGACTTTGACATAGAACTTTCATGGTAGTTCAATTGATAATTTTGACCATTTAAGGAAAACATCAGTAAACCAATGATTTCGTTGGGAAATTGTCTATTTTCATTTCTTAGAAAATAGAATCTGAAAGTAGAAAAGAAATATAAAGTAAATATTTAGAATTGATATTTTCACACATTTGAATTTATTAGAGATGAATGACATGATAAAACATTTATTTAAAAAAAAAATCAATGACTTTAGTTTAAATAGAGTGGTAAGATAATGACCAAATAAAGGTCAGATTCTAACAATTTTTTTTCAAATGATCATATTGGATAAAGGTCAAGTAAAACATTTCATTCTTACAGCCCTTTGTCATTTTCAGCAGTTATCAACTTGCATCTACAATCAAATAATCAAAATTTTAATAATTTTAGTCTTGTTCACCATTGTGGTGTCAACAAAATGTACAATACAACCGTCCCATTTCATCCGGCATTATTGTGGACAAAGGTAATATTCCATACAACAACAACAACAACCAAGCCTCATCCGACTGGATGAGATCAACTATATGGATCCTTCTATACCATTGTCATCATCTATACTTAAATAAATTTTACCTTATTTTATTGTTGCTAACCAAGTCTTTTTTGGTCTTCCTCTTCCTCGTTTGTTGTGCACATCATTAATTTTCCATAATCAACACAATTATGGAAGGTGAGACCCACTTTACATTGCATGAAGAGAAAATATTGGCAATATCATAATGCAAAATTTCCTATCCAAAGTGCAATATGAATTACAAAATGTGTTATTCTTCAAAATGCATGAGAAATTTCCCGTGAGTAGCAAAAAATAGGGTCATAAATGAACAACTTGCTTGTTAACAAGCTCAATATTCGACTCGATAAGGGTTGATTTATGTTTGTTCATTAGTATAAATTATATCAAACAAACAAGTTCAAATAGTAATGCGCTCAGCTCATTAACATTTATTAACAAAGCTCATC
>JBBPFP010000068.1:7236831-7252268 GCA_037974795.1 Kaempferia galanga
TCTAACTTGAATCCCTGCAAGTAGTACGCTCGAGATAGTTTTGTCTTTTTATTTTGCAGGTTAACGCGACTTCCGCACCTGGCCGGAACCGAACCGACGAATCGGGGCCCACGCGCTCGGTTCCAACACCTTCTTTGTTTGATTTTGATTTATCAATTTAGACTTCTAACCCTTTTTTAGTTTGGTGAGGGAGGCGGAATGAATTTTTAGCTAGTTATTCCTTTCTGTTATTTGTGTTGGCGCATGTATAAATTTTATGAGGGGTTAATAATAATCAATTTAATGTGTTTTCCCCTTCAAAGGTTATTATCAAAAAAGACAAGGATTATCTTTTAATAGATTTCTCATTAGGGTTAAATATTATTTTTTAAATATATTATTGGATAGAAAACAAAGAGGCAAAATGTATTATTCCCTGTATTTTTTTTATTAAATAAAGGAAAAAAGAATGTTTTTAAATAACATCATTGAATGCCCTTTTTTAATTTATTATCAAAACAATTTCTCATCCCTTCCATCCTTATTTATTTTTTAAAAAATACTCTTATTATGTATTATTATAGCATCAAAATTTTATTTTTATCCATATTATATTACAGTATTATAGCTCATAGCTATTTTAATATAAACACTTTACCTCTAAGAAATATTATTATAGTTAACTGCCCTCTTTGTTGATACGGCATAGATAATTCATTTTTAATTAACAATAATTAATATTTTATTATAGTAGGTATGACACTATAACTGTTATGTAATTGTAGTAACTATATGGTAATAATTAGTATAACTAATTATAGTAACTATAATTATAGCTATATCTGAAATAAAATTATTTTTAGAAATAAAAAAATTGAGGTGGAAGCCTGCTATTCTAATAACATTTAATGATGTTAGCGGCAATCATATCCTTCTCGCTGGCAGCCTGCTATTCCAGCCGTCCATTTAAGATCGAACGAGTATGAAAGCTCTTAATCTCCCAGCGGCGCGTCGCTCCAATTTAAATATGCTCCGTCCGATTAACATCGAACGGATTAGCCAGCTTTACCTTAAAATCACGCGCCGCGCTAGCGCCGTCGTCGTCGACTCCTCCTCGATTCGTGGAAAATCTAGATAGATTCGGTCCCCGGGCAAAATTCCGCACCACTTATTCTGCTACTTTGGATGCGTTAAACTGATTTTAACTTAGAAATACAGAAATAATCTCCGGTATTTCTTGATTAAAAAATTGTAAAGGAACGATTTTTAAGAAAGGGGTTCGGAAAATATCCACTGTTTATTTTTATTTTAAATTTTTTTTTTCCAAAAGAAATTATATTCCTTCTCGTTTAAAAAAGGCATATACCAGGGATCTTCTAACTGGTATATAACAGAGGACGCGTGTATTTTTATACCTGTAAAAGGAGACGGATTCGGCGAAACCACATTCGCGGAGACGCAACGCTATCTCTTCCTCAGCCTCTTCGATTTGCGGCCCCCTGTCTTCTTCCCCAGATCCAGGCGTCTTTTCCTATTTATAGGCCTTCCCGTTTCGTCGGACCTTCTCGAGCACCTTCTGTTCCAACCACCTGAACGAAAGAGAGGTCCGTTTCTCTCATCGAAAGTTGGGTCTCTCTCTCTCTGTGTTTTTGTGTTTCCTTGTGTCGTCGCCTTCGATCATCCTTCGGAGGTATGAAGCTTCATGCGATTCACTGTTTGGATCGATCCTCCTTCGAAAAATCCAGTTTTTGGGGAAATGCTATGATTTTGATGATAGGAAACGTGACTCTTTTTCATCTTGAAATCCTGTATCTAAATCTCCGATGCAATGGATCTAGGGTTCTTCTTTTTTTACTTAACTTTAGATGGTTGGTTTGCAGATCGAATCAAGGGGAGCAATCAAGAAAGGAGAAGAAACAGAAGCCGACTCGATTTTTGAGTTGTCGTCGACGAAAATATAGGGCTTGGCTGTCGGCCAAAGGGATTTGACAGCCAGCCCTTTCTCTTTCCCCAAAGCTCCTATTGCTCAGGTAAGAATTGCGTTTTCCCTTTTTTGTTGGGATTAAAAGCCCTAATTTTTTTCCATGACAACGACACACTGGTCAATGGATTCGATCAAACGTTTATTGTTCTCTTCGCTGTTTCCTCCAGTTTGACTTCGCTTCCTGCCCGTGTTCATCGTGTTCAATTCAATCCAACGCGTAACCGAATAGACGGCCGCGTCCTTATCCTGCAAAAGGAGCTCCTTTTTAATACCTGCAACGCCCAGAAGTTTGCGCAATTCCTCTTCTTCTTCTTCATTGATACAGTTCCAATGGCTTCCTTCTCGGGTCTTCTGCACAGGCCCCTCTCCGCTGCCGCCGTAGTCGCCATCACCGCAGTCTCGTCTGCCCTCCCTGAGCATGTATCCTCTCCGTCACAGCCCGATCTCGCTGGCTCTGTTGCCGCCGCTGCTGCATCTCACCCTGTCTCATCCTTGCCTGTGGACAAGATCAAGCCTTTATCTCACGTGCCTGCTTCAGTCTTTGGTTCCTCAGCTTTCCCCATTGCCTCCTCCGCTGCCCTCTTCACCCCCTATCAGTACGCCAAGCTAAGTGACCCTCGGAAAAATGTCAAATCGCCGCTGCCGGCCATTGCATCTTCCCAATCTGATGTGTTGTACCGGTGGCATTTGCCGCATCCGAATGCTCATGAAATCGGTGGAACCAAGTCTCAGACGGTCGTGGTATTGCTTGGGTGGCTCGGAGCGAGGCAGAAGCACCTTAAGCGATATGCAGAATGGTACACCTCGAGAGGATACCATGTTGTGACTTTCACATTCCCCATGGCCGATGTGGTTAGCTACAAGGTCGGCGGGAAGGTTGAAAGGGACGTCGAGTCTTTGGCTGAGCATTTGGTGGATTGGGTGTCGGAAGAGAAGGGGAAGAACTTTGTCTTCCACACTTTCAGTAACACAGGATGGTTGACGTGAGCTTTCTTTCTTGCTCAAGTCGTTAATGGTTTTTTAAGGGAATTCTAGTGTAACATTTGCATCTCTCTACAGATATGGAGTACTGCTTGAGAAGTTTAGGGAACTGGATTCTTCTGCCATTGGCAAGATCAAAGGTTGCATTGTGGATTCAGCTCCTGTTGCGGTGCCCGATCCTCAGGTAAAGACATCATTTGGATTGAACTGCACTTTAGGGTTTGAACTCGAATACATTTTTTCAGATTTTGCACTTATGATTCAATAGATTCGACTTCATTGGCATTATGCTTTTTTGTGTTCTTCAAGTCAATGATTCAGCATTGTCACGGTTTTGATAGCATCACTTGACCTCGAGCTAAAACTGGCCCAACTTGCGTATGTTGCAGGTTTGGGCTTCAGGTTTTTCTGCTGCTCTTCTCAAAAAGCAAAGTGTGGCAACAAAGGGCAATGCAAGACCGGGGCTAAAGGCCGCTGACTCTGAAAATCTATGTGCCAGTCCCAAACCGGCAGTCACCGAGAGCGCCTTGTTAGTTGTCTTAGAGAAGTTCTTCAAAGTCGTCTTGAACTTGCCTACTATCAACAGGTAGAAACCTCATTCATCGACTCTTTTTCCCCTGACAGTTATAACTGAAATCTATCTTGTGGGAAACTCTTGCAGGAGACTGTCTGATGTTTTGGATCTACTAACTTCAGAGCAACCCAAGTGCCCGCAACTGTACATATACAGCTCGGCTGACCAAGTTATTCCGGCAAAGTCAGTCGAGTCATTCATAGAAAGACAAAGGAGAGCTGGTCATGAGGTCAGGGCATGCGATTTCTTGTCATCACCTCATGTGGATCACTTCAGAAACCACCCAGCTCTTTACGATACCCAACTTGCTAGCTTTCTGGATGACTGTGTTCTTTGCAACAAAAACTCATGTTGCAAGGACACCTGATGAGATTTTTTCCCCCCTACATTGTTGTCATTCTTTTCTCTGGCTGTTATTTTACATGTGCCATGAATATAGGTTTCTCTTTATTGTCTTAAAACTGTGTAATGACTGCAAAGGCATATACAGAAAAGTAATGGACCAGACAATTAGACCGATTTGTTGGCACATTTGGCGTAACCCATCCAACTGGCTTGATCAGTATAATGAGCCTGCCTAGCTCATCTAGGTGGCTGAACGAGTATGTTCAGCCTGTCCTCTAATCAGTCCATCTTGACGCTGTTTGAGTTGGCTAACCAACCAATGAAGGCAGTGTGCAGTTCCTACTTGAGTTTGGAAAACCTCTCGAATACGATCCCAATCATAATATGCCAAAATTCATAAATATATAAACAACTTCTTAGCACAATAGCTCACTGGAGTTGCCTCAACAACCGTTTGTCAAGTCACTGTTAAACTATGCTTAAGCTATCCCATTATTAAATTAGATGCATGCTACAAACATTGTGTCGAGTCATGTATGCAAATGATTGATGATTGAGTACCAACCATATCATGCAGGAACAGGCCATGTGCTTAGATTGAATAAAGCCACCGCCATTCTTCTAATTACGATTCACCTAATTTGCCTTAAGCTACGGTAATCAAAATACAAATAGTAATATCAACCTAAGGGCTTGAGCATGCTTGTAAGTCAAACGCAGTGTGGGTTACTGTTACTGAAGAACTAAGATCTCGTGCTTGAAAGTTTTCTCTGACCCTCTGTGGGGTGTCCAGGAGGATCCCACACCATTGATAAGCAGCAGTTGGCCTAAGCTACCAGATGAATAACTATGAGCACTGAAAGTTCCTTAAGTTGGATGTTACTGCCTCCCAAGGCATGTCCCATCCTAAATGGGTGCTGCTCAGAAGCATCAATTATAGGACTGAGTGGTGCTTTTATCTTTCCTTCAACTGCAGTTTAAAAATACAAAAATTAGAAAGCTTAATATTCTCATCAACCCATGAGTCAATTGAAGGCTAGCAACATGTCAATAAACCATAAATTAATTAAAATTGACCATTCCAATACTTCAACCGAAAAGTTAAATTTAAAACTAAACTGTAACATGGATGCAAAAGAGAAAAAGAGAAAAGAGGAATCACATGGATGCGGGAAGAAATTGAAATAAAGTGACAGTGTGACACCAAAGAAACTATACTCACATGAGTAACAAGGTTTCACATGGATGCAGAAGGAAAAGAAATGAAGTAGGCTGCATCAGCTCATGACTGCAATGTGAAGCTTGCTCCATGAAGGTGCTCAAATCTGTTGCACAATCAATCTAAAAGATTAAACTAATTTCAACCGTTCAAAATGAAATGGAGGTCAAAAACCAATCCAAATCAATATTGGATCTGGATTAACTAAAAGGAACCAACAAACGTTATCAAGCTGGATGAAAACTAGTCAAACCGGAATGCAAAGCTTCATCCTTAGAGACACCAGCACCATCATCACTAGGATCAAGCTGAAGTTAACTGAGTTTTGAACTTCTACCGAAGTGAACTCCATTAAATAATCTGTGAATTTATTAGTCGCACAAGGAAGATTGATCATAAAAATTCTTTAATCAAGGCATGGCATTTCTCTGGCAAACTCAACCACCATATAGTTGGAAGAATATTTAAAGAAAATTCATTAGTTGTGAAAGTTTCTGAATTTAGGAAATTCTATGATTTCATGAATCTCCATAACAAAGGTATAAAAATTTCTATGAGAATACAGCAGACCATTAACTCTTAACAATATAAATCCCTACGCTTATTGAATGAGGTGAAAATGTTTGAACCAGCTAGCATTGCAGCAGAATTGTTGACTACAGTGTTTGCAGTAAAACAAGAATTAAGTTTTCTCCTTCAAATTTAAAAGTAGCAAAACTCTATTCATCAGAAGGGAAATTGATCCCACACCTCATTCATGTCACTACGTGACAACAATTTGACTGTTCTTCTGCATGCATCAAATAAAGAATATTATTTGCAGATTAAAAACTGTCAGTGCATGAGTTTCGAACAACAGCAACTGTAATTTAATTCAGTAGTTTTTCTTCAATAGAATGAAAAGTAATCCAATTGATTATCTGGAGTTAGAAAACAATGTGGCAATGCAATAAGGGAACACACTTAAGGTAGACGAATACTACATATATATAAATTGGCAATCATTGGGGATCCAATTTATTACATAAGAACTGAAACCTTTAGATACAGAACAATGTGTATAATTTCCTGTGTATAGCTCCCCAGGATTTAGTAAATATCAAAGTGATTCAGAAGGTAGCTTCTCATGTTAATTCGAAAATCATCTATTTCTCCCCAGTACCCTTCAATTGTTAAATCTGAGACAATTGGATAATCCCCTTTTTTTACATTGAAGGTATTCTTTATAAGGAAAGGCTTTGACGCTGAAGGTATTCTTTATGAGACAATCAAATACAAATAGGACTATCAGTCTCAGGGAATGCAGCATGTTTGTAGTCAAACCTTCACTGTGCGGACTTCTGCTACTGATGAACTGAGATCCTCTCTTGACTGAGATCTCCTGCTTGAAAGTTTTCTCTGACTCCCATGGGGTGTCCAGGAGGATCCAGCACCATCGATAAACAGTAGTTGGCCTAAGCTCCCAGATGAATAACTATGAGCACCAGCTAATGGATTCACAGAAGGTTCTTGAGTCTTACTGTTTCCCGAAACATGTCCCATGCTAAATGGATGCTGCACAGAAGCATCAATTGTCGGACTGAGCGGTGCTTTTATCTTTCCCTCGACTGCAGTTTACAAATACAAATTGAAAAGTCTCAATATTCTTTCAATAACCCATGTGTCAATTGAAGGCTAGCAACATGACAATAAACCATAAATTAATTAAAATTGGCAATTCCTTTTCTGCAACTGAAAAGAATGCCAAACATTAAAATCTATATGAAAACCATCCTCAGACGAGTTATTGTTGTAGAAATGTCGGCATTCATTGATTGACCTATTGAATCAACAAACATGCTAGTCCATGAAATGCACATACACAAATCAGCCAGCCTTCCTGGACTTGTTAACGATAGAAAATCTTGGACAAAAAGATAGGATACAAATATTTGATTCATCCAGCCAGGCTAATGAAAATGAACTAGTAACCAACTATGCAAGAGCTGACAGAGCAAACATCATATCAAATATATCTATTGGAATAGTTTGAAATGTCATAGCAAAATTTTGCTAAAGAAAAAATGGCATTGGATCAAAGGGAAAGAGACCAAAAAAGATTCATGATTTGCTATCTGTGCAGCTCAGAACTATCAGATGTATATCGTGTCTAAACCATGCTATTGACTCTGATATAACCAATTTTTCTGACTAAAGCATGAGAGATGGTAAAGCTATTGAAAAGGAGACTCTTACCAGAATTAATAGGACTCCACCTCTGGAAAGGGAGGCTAAGAACAGAGCTCGGCACACTACTGCTCCTGTGGAGTGGGAGATATGATCGTCGGAAAAATTTTGGAATCATTTTTCTTATGTAGTATAGTGCATAACAAAGAAATAAAACAAAAAACAAAAGCATTGCCACAAGGAAAGCCGGATGTATGTCTGTTGGCACAATCTTATAGCCATGCACTTCAGATAAATTTGAAAATGTCTGTCCAGCCTCCAATAGGGCTACTGCCAATGTCCAAGTGATACTACCAGAGCCAATAATCACCTGACTATCATTGATATGCAACCCATCTCTCAAAAGGGATATGACATAAGGAGCCCTAAAACAATATTGCTCTATGTATGGTTGTGGTGCAACACTATTCATTGCAGCTTCCCATGGTTTAGCACAAAACTCTTGACCCTTTTTAAGTACATCTTCAAGAGAAGCCTCAGAAGATAAACCAAAAAACTGGAAAACCACAAAGAAACCTGACATGGCATAAAATTTCCCATGAGGATGTGGTAAATCGTCACTGAGAGCACATGGTTTAAGTTCACAATCAACTGTAGAACTTGAATGCGTCCATGCTGAGAGATTAACAGCCAATTTTGCAAGGGCATTACACTCCTCCCACTTAGGAGTGCCAAGTAGTTCGACAACTGTTCCAGTTCTTCCTCCAAACCCAGGAGTTCCTTCTAGGTTAGGGGTGCAGCGTGAACATGTATATTCTTCCTTGTAGCCACTATTTAAGCAAGGATGCCTAAGTTGGAACTTCTCATTGCTGAAACCATCTGAAGTACCAACAACCTTTCTGAAAAGATGAGCCACAGATTTGTCAAATGCTTCATTCAATCCAAAACCTGACAGAGAATAGGCACTAAGATAGTGGCTAGTAGATGCAATCCTCAAACTTATACTTGTATCATGATGTGCTAGTGTCTTTGTCTCAAATGTAACTTGTAATGATGAACCCCCAAGATCCAGTGACCCATAAGTCTTCCCAACTGGCAATGAACCCAATAGACCCATGTGATAGTTTAGAGCTATCCACCCATAGTATGCTTCCTCCATACCAGATATAATCTTAACCCAATCTCTCCTGCATAAAAATGATGAGTTCTTCAAAACATCCCATGCTTTGTTTAGAAGCCAATCTGAATCAGATCCAGGCAACCTGCGTACTCCAGCAGTAGCAAGTAGAAACACAGATGTGCCTCTGTGCACATGCTTTGGTATTTGTTTCTCGGCCCACTGAAGGAGTGGATGCAAAGCAGCCCTTATGCCCGATTCATTATGAACAAGTTTATGAAAACCAGGCTCAGTTTCCATACGCTGGTAAGCACGGCCACTTTGCATTCTAGGATTTCTTTCAGGATCTTCAGGCAAAGATTTCAATGCAATAGGAAAGTTTTTATCACCTTTTTGGTCAATCAACCACTTATAGACATAAGCACGAGTACCAGTACTACCACAATCAAGAACAACATAATACCTAGATGCCTCTTGTGACAAATAAGAATGAACAAATTTGGAACATACAAATATCAATGATAGCAATAATAGAAGCATGGTGATGCCTAGAGTTGCCCGTGCCCATTTTTTTGGTTTAGGTGGAGTTAGTGGTAAGGATTTCTCCTTCAGTAGGCTCGATGGGATAATTTCATTTTGAAGAGCATGGAAAGGTTTTGAACGCCCATAACTCCTGTTATCTTCATGTTCATCTGAATTTAGTTTAGAGAAAGACTTCAAATCTTGGAGAGACAAGGAAAGCCGCATAATGCTTTTCTTTTCAGGAGATCCAGCACTGCAATGCAACCAGATTTTGCAGATAAAAAAAGAGATAGTACAGCGACCTTAAAGATTCATTCATTCAACTCCACTTTGATGCCACCACTAGATAGAAGCAATTTACAAATTTCTCTGTATATGGTTATGCACCTGAAAATAAATTCAACAGCAAGGGTTGTGAATGAAATTAGATTATTGTATCACTAATAACAAGACAAAGAACAAGCATCTTATGCGAATGTATTATTTACCAAATAGATATACTTAATGAAGCGGATAAATGTAGTGGATCTGCAAGTGAATGTATTTGTCTTATAACTGGTTAAGGTAGACACATATTCACTAGACAGTATATGCATATGTAGTGCTTCACCTCATCATATATGCATGGTATGTGATGCAATCATTTTGATTAGCTCATCTAGACCAAGCTAGTCTATAAGTTTTGCCTTAGAATATTTAGGAATAAAGTTTATAGATTACACATGAACTAGATGATTTATCTACTTTATGTTTTATTTTCTCCTGATACAAAAATTAAACAAAGCAAAAGAGAAAAGATCCTTACAAAGAAGGGATATAATAAGTGAAAAGAGCTAACTCTCTGATGGGTTAAACCAAAGGAGGTCAAATTTGTATCTTTTAAGGTTATTAGAGGATTAAGATCTTACCCAAGAATGATTCAACCTAGGAACAATAAAAGGTTCATAGTATGATTAAATTGTAAGGTTGTAAGATCTTATGATTTAATATTTTTTGAAATTGTATTTAAAGTTTACAATTTATTTTATTATATATATTATTATTATGAACAATTTAAAATTTGTATCATTTGATATCATAAAATATACTATTTATGTAGAAAATAAATGAATAATGTAGTATGATTGTGAAGCTTTGAAAGCTAGTTAACTCTTGTACTACTTTGTAAATTTAACTAAATCTTTTTTTTATTTTTTTATAAAATATATGATAATGAAGAGTATTTTTTCTACTTGGAAGTTAAAAATGCTTCCCATATAATGCAATTGTATCGTATTGAAAAACTGTCTACTTTTTATTGAAGGTCAAATAATATGAATGTAAGTTTATTTTATTAGATTAGGATTGTGTGGATCAAGATCCTACCTAACAATGGCGAGAAAACATAGAATTGGATTGTAGGTTCACAAAATCCTAGTCCAGTTAAAATCCTACTTGAGATTTGGATCATATTTTCCGATTTGAATGTAATAGGATCCTAACATCCAGATTGCAAACTGGACAAGCAAAATGTGGAGAGTTAATGAGCCATATCAACCAAGAAAAATATTCAAAATTTACTTACATCTCAAAGTAGAAACTAATAGATCACAAAATAGTAGATATGAGGAGAGAAAGGAGTGTAGCAATTAAGAGGAATTCAATGACTATTTAAGGAAGATTATTAATTGTACCAAATAACGTTTTGATTTTTTGTATAATCAGTTCATATGTTTCTTTGGTTTGAATACTAAGTTCATATTTAACATCTTACATATGAAAAAAGCAAGTGTGATGATTAAGAGGAATTCAATGACAATCACATTTCTTAAAGAAGATTATTGTTGCACCTGTCAATGTTAGGAAATTTTTTGTATAATCAGTACATATTCTGCCTATTGATACTTGCTAGAAACATTGATCTTATTTATGCTTTGTTATCCAAAGCAAGTGTAGATTATTATTTGGGATGTCTTATCAAGTCTTTAACAATCTTTTAATTATTGATGAGTATGCACTATATATACGCAGCCCACTGCATGTCACCTGAATTTGCAATCTAAACCTTCCTACAGAGTACTCATTTGTGATATTGCCTAGGATCATCCAGTGTAGTAGCTCCATGATACTTGCAATTATACTTCCCACATTATTGTGAATTCAAAATTGGCTAGACCAATATGGACCACTTCTGTCAACAGTATTTAAGAAGCAAGAATCAAGTAGAATTTTTCGACCTCATGATGATGTGTACTTATAATTCTTAAAGTTTGATGTCAATCAAATTGAACTTATCTCGCGAAGACGTCAAGAACTACTACAACCTAAACTTGAGGATAACAAACCCGAAAACTGTTGAATTCAAGGAATTATTAAGATGCTAATATGAGACTGCCAATACAAATTTAGAGCCCCTTGGCTCAGACAACAGTGCAGGTATCTCGTTCACCGACTAAGAAAATAATTTTGGCAGAACACCATATCAAAGGTGATGATCAAAAGTCCATCAACCATGGGATCTGATAGATTCCATAGATCGTGCTCGATCATACAAACTGTTGCAAAAGTAGCACAGGCGAACCTCAGTAGTATTAATCATACCACATGAGACCCACTTTCGCATCAAAATGAGACAATCAATCCCAGATCTACAAGGTAGTAAACAAGGACGGGGTGCTTCTTATTCGCCACATTTAACACTTGAATACGATACGACAATGCAAGTGGTTGGGTGTGCCTGAAGATTCCATGTCTGCATACTAGCCCACGTTCAAATCAAACCAGAAAAGAGATCTAAACAATACCTGTCCGAAGACGATGCGTACTCCCGCCGGTTGCAACCCAGGGCGAGAAGATCGACGAAGACTACTACGGCAACCAGTGGAGCTGCGAACGTCGAACGGCCGCGTGCACCACTCGCCGATCTCCGATCGGCAGAGAGAGCGCGGGAGGACGGCTCCGGATGCAATTGGGGGGGCAGGCGTCGTCGTGGTGGGGGAAGCAGAAATAGGGGATCCGATCGGGGCGTACGTTCGAGAAATCGGCCGTAATTTGAGCCTCGAATAATTAATATTGAAATTTATGAGGTTTTAAAGAGAAAAAGGGGGAAATTCGATTCTGGTCCAGGATTTGTTTAACAAAAAGTATTTCACTCTATAATTGTTGTCCATTTTATCGCTATTTTTTTCTCGAGGAATAAATTGAAAAAAAATAGAATTGAAAATAATGTTCTTAATTTACACGATAAAAATTATGAAAATGATATATTTTAAATTAGTTTGTAAATCAATTTTAATTTTTTTCTGCGCCTGCAAAACTTTCCGATAAGCCAACACATCAAACTCATCATCATTAAACTTATGGTGTGCTCAGGAACCCGCGGCTATAGGCTCACAACCATAGATTAATCAAGGGCTCACAACCTAATTGGCTGTGCGCTAACATACAATAAGCATAAGCATTGGGATTTATAATTTAGAATTTAGAAATGAACTTAAACATTATTTATATTCCTCCTATATAGTTGATGGTAAAAGGCAATTTCGCTCATCCCCAGCATCCCCGTTAACCTATCCCAGGGCTAATACAGAGAATATAAATCACGAGTGACTACTAACACTTGAAATAGTGACTAACACATAAGGAAGATATTTACCTCGGCTATACCGAAATTTAAATTCTAAACCTCATTAATAGTAACACCTTATATACTAGTCATTACATCCTCCTGAAAGGACACTCCAATGCTTTCTAAAGAATCTTGAGAAAAAGGTAAACATTAGACTTTTTGTTTCCTCGATGGTAGATGGTCGATGTTATGGGGTCTAATCTATCTTTGTACTCGGATTCATCAGTCGTCCTCGGTCGTTTGATTTCCCTCTTTTTTCTCATTCTTTTCCGAAAACACTACAATGTTTTAGGAGTCACAGAAGGCCATTAAGTTAATCAAATATTGGTTTCCCATTTATATTTAAAAAATACTGATTTTATAAATTATTGCCTAAATATACTGAAACACGTGATCTAATTTAAATTTGTAAGCCCATTATTTAAATGAATAGATCGTACGACAATTTAATTGTAAGTAGGTTTTTGAATTAAAAAAAAACATATGTTATTTTTATATTTACTAAATAATGTGCCTATTGCTCTTCTCGTTCTATCCTCCTAATAAATTTAATTTTATATATTTTTATTTTCTCTATCATTTCTCTCTCTTTTCTTTTATTTTCTATGCATGCAACCTCTTTCTCTTTCCTATGCATACAACATCTTTTTCTTTCCTTTCTCTTTTACATACATGCAAGCATAATATAAGCTTGATATAAAAATAATATCAGGCCCACGGTGTTTAGGGTTTACTGATTTATTCCACAATATTTTAACACGTTGGGAGAAGTTGAAATATTAATGGAGGACACTGTTGACTCTTTGCACCCTTAAAAATCTACAGGACCTGAAATAATACCAATCAAACATGTCTAGTTATAGGTCTATTAGTAGGTTTCAGAAAAAATCTACTGATCTAGACAAGTTTGATTGTATATATTTCAGGTCCGACAGATTTTTGAAACTGCAAAGAGTCAAACAATGATACCCATTGCTTATTTCAATTTCTTTGAAGGTGTTAAATGCTAATGGAACAATCGGCTAAAAAATTCCAATGTAGACTTGATATGAATCATATCAAAATCACGTTGGGATTTCATATCAGATCCAATATGGACATGATATAATTCCATGTCAGACGCAATGTGGCATTTAAGTGGTGATTCTTTTGGTTCATCTTAATTTGTCTTGTCCATTATTTTCTAGAATCTTATTATATTTAAATATAATTAAGGAGAGATATTGACAATGATGATAAATAGTTCTTACTAGCAAATAAAAATATAAAATTTAGAATATTATCAAAAGAAATAAATTGTATATAATTTAGAATGTTTAAAAAACTTTAAAGTAGTTCCAAAAAAGAACACTAGATTCCTTAATTAGGCTAAAATAAAAAATGTGATATTTTGCACTTTGTAACATGGATAAAAAGATAACATGCAATAATGAAAATATTTTTTTTAAGTTCATAATGTATTAATATATATTTTAGATTTAATTAAATTCAGAATGCACGGCTAACTTAAAAATTAAAAAGGAGATTTAGTTTAGAAAAACATTTATTTAATTACTTTGTTGATTAAGCTAAAGTGTTAATGATGTAATATTCTAACCTTTTAGTATAACTCTTGCAAGAGAAACTCTTTTATATATATATACAATTTAGTTTTTGATAAAATTCTAAACTTTATGTTTTTTTATTTGCTAGTAAGAACTATTTATTATCATTGTCAATATCTCTTGTTAATTATATTTGGTTATATTAATTAGTTAGGTTAATTTAGTTAATTAAATTAATTAGTTTAATTCAGTTAATTAGATTAAATAAAGTGAATTAATTAAATCAGTTAGATTAATTAGATTAGTCATATTGAATTAACGAGTTAAATTAGATTAGTTAGATTATTTTAGATTAATTAAATTCAATTAATTAGAATAGTTAGGTTAATTAGATTAGTTTGGTTAACTAGATTATTTAGATTAGTTAGAATAATTTATTAAATTAACTAAATTGAATTAACCTCTTAGTACCAAAATTTTATTAGTCCTCTTAACATCATAATATCTTAAATTCCTATGTATGACCTTATATAATCATATCATGTCCACGTTGAGCCTGATATAATTCCATATCAGCCCCAAATGGAGGTTTTTTGCTGATTCTTGATTATTATATTTTAACACTTTTGAAAAGTTGAAATAAACATTGAATATCATATAGGAACTCCTTACAACTTCAGAAATCCATAGGAACTGAAATGAATGCAATCGGATATCTCTAGGTCCATAAGTGAGTTTTGGTCGAAACTCACTGATAAACCTAAACAGCTCCGATTGCGTTCATTTCAGTTCCTATAGATTTATGAGGTTGCAAGGAGTTCAAATATACTATCTATTATTTATTTCAGCTTCTTAGGAGCTGTAAAAATATAATTATTACAATAAAGATGAATCAACAAAAATCCCTATGCGTGGGCATGATACGAGATCATATCAGGCTCATATTAAAGTTTTGTCGATTCTTCGTTAATACAATGTAACGTCTCCGAGAAGCTAAAATAAATAATAGATAGCATATTTGAACTCCTTGCAACCTCAGAAATCTATAGAAACTGAAATTGGTGTAATTGGATCTCTCTAGGTCCATCAGTGAGTTTTGATTGAAAGTCACTGATGGACCTAGAGAGCTCCAATTGTACTCATTTCAGCTCCTGTAGATTTCTAATGTTGCAAAGAGTTTAAATATGCTATTTATTTTTTATTCCAGCTTCTTTAAATTTATTAAAAAGTTATCAATATTTTTGAATCTCATTCATTGTTTAATTATAAATATTAAAAAGTCAAATATCTTATGCATGAGCCTGATATGGGGTCCCTATGCGTGGGCCTGATATAATTTGCATATCAGGCCCACTTTATACTTGCATGCACATAAAAAAATAGAGAGAAGAAAGAGAAT
>JBBPFP010000068.1:7405100-7422711 GCA_037974795.1 Kaempferia galanga
CGCAGGGCTCGTCGGAGTCGGTTTCAAAGTCGCTGGCGGCAGAGGAAAGCGACGAAAAGGGAGAGGCTTGAAGAAAAGAATTAGTGGGTGAGTAGATGCGGTGAGAATAGAAGACGAGCAGTGGAGAAGAACGGGAAGCAGGAAAAGAGAGAGGGCGGCAGTGGCAGAGGCGGAGGAGGAAGGCGGAGAGTTGAGGTGAGCGACGGCTTAGGTTCACCGCAAGCGCCATGAAAGACAAGGACCTCATTCGGTGTGCTATAAAGATTGAGGCTTTAATTGGGCCAAATTGGGGCTCAGTATGGCCCAAATGTATTTATGCTATCATTTTATTTTCGGATTTAATTAATTAAATTATCCTGAATTTTAGATACATTTTTAATCAATAAACACATAACTAACTACAGTTTTACAATATTAGTATATGAAAAATATGAGCATTTCATAATTTAAATTTACCTAAAAAAAATATCCTATAATTTTTTTCGACAATTTGCTAACCACGTGAGCCAATTTCACTATTTATCTCTATATCTATTTTGGACCGAAATGAATCTAGAGAATTTTAAATTATTTTGAATCAAAACTAATTTAATCCTAAAATCATTTTGATGTAATTATGCTTCAAGCATGAATTAAGAACACTAGATTTTTAAACGGATAAAAGCTCAATAGAATTTATAACAAGTTTATTATACGGCCTAGAACAAGAATATTCATTAGTCAACTGGTGGACTCACGTGATTTGAAATATATCAAAATTTTTAATTTTTTGAATAGTGTAATCCATCAATTAATTTTAGATAAAATTTGTTGATGGACCTAGAAAATTTTAAATTATTTCAAATTAAAATTCATGTATTTTTGAAAACTTTCTTAATATATATTGTACCTTCGTAACTGAATTTGATAGCGTACGATGAATTTTTAAATTGATAAAGTAAAAAAATTAAATATATATTCTTAATTTAATTTCACTACTCCTAACTTGTACTATCAAATTCAAATAAAATGACATAAATACATTAAAGAGAAAAAGGCAAGGTATTTCGAAATATGCTACTCAATTTGGATATTTTAAAATTTTGCTACGTAAAATGGATAATAACAGTGGCAGAAAGTGATAATACTCACCCTAGATGTCCCTCATTGCTCATCTTTAGGTTATGTGAAGAGAAGTAAATCATGAGTAGCTACTAACTCGAGCAACGACTAGTGTATAAGAGATGATAAAAACCTAGATATTACCCAAGAATTAACTCCCAAATCTGATAGTGACAACCACCTATACATTAGCCAACTCCTTGAGAGAACATAAAATGGATAATAAAATGGTAACCTCCCATACCTTAACCATCGCACCGTGCCGAGGGGCATACTAAATGTGGATAATAATGAAACTTACTTAGGCAGTTGAGTAAATTATCGATTATTTTTACTAAAATGATATTTTTTTCAGAATACTAGGAATTTCTAAGAGTGAACATCATTATTCATTATTTCTTTTTATAAAATGGGCTTGCATCAAACCATGTGTTTCTAATGAAATGCCTAAACCCTATAAGATGATACGAATGAACCTTAATTTACACAAGACTTGTTAATATGATCTTCAGCTAATGCACTGAAAATCTAGCTTGCATGCTATGAAGCTCGATTCGAGCGGGAGTGAAACCGACTGAGGGTGCTAATGTGAGTTAGGGTTGATCTTATTTTGTAAGCTTGAACAGGGAAGGAACACACAGAAAAACTAGTAAATTAATTTATCATCCACTAAAACAACATTATTCTTAACTTTCCAGCCTCAATGAACAGGGTTAAGGTTATGCTTTTCCTCTTATTTTTCCTTTTTGAGGAGGGATTCCACTTTTCTGATCCACTCAAATGACATTTATTTTATCTCCCATTTAATGATGAATTATAGACAACAATCAATGTCCAACGGAGGCTTTCAGTTGCATTTCTTGAGAGGCCTTCTCCTGCAACTTGGCAACATGTTGCTCTAAATACTCCTTGCTGTTCATCTCTGTCAATCTGAAAGAGAAAAAAAGTTCAGAATGTCGTTAGGATCTGATGTTGATATCTTCAATCTCCTCTCGCAATCGATTTCTCTAGGGGCATGCTTTACCTACTAATGGTGCGGTCCTTCGCGAATCCTAGCTCGTTGTCGACGCAGAGGTCAAGATCATCTTTCTTCAGCGATCGTGAAGATGTTCTTGGGGAGAGTTTCTGCGCGTCGCTGATGGTCACAATGCTTTCGAATAGTTCAACTGGATCTGCTTCGGCTGTGCATAATAGTCTAGCCTTGTTTTCATACATCACCTGTTGGAGAACAACTTGAAGCATGAGATTGGAGAAGTCAATTGCTCAAAATGTTCATCTAAACTTTGTGAAGGGGACAACTCAAATTGCCAAAATGTTTTGTCGAGTGAAATTCAAACACAAGAACCGGTGAAGATCAATGTAAGTAAACCAAGAAATCTGACAAAAGAAACAGAAAAGGTGAAAGCCAAAGCAATACCTACTGCAAAATATGTAGCATAGTTGAGATATTTGGCTTCTAAAAAAAGTCATTTATTTAATAATATGCATTAAAATCATGAGAAAGAACAATATAATTGACCGAAGAAGAATATGAGGCCAAGAAATTTTTCCTATCACCTAATGTTATAAAGAGAAGATCAAGACAAAGTGAGGTGGTTAATAGGAAAAAAAAACCTTCTTTGAAAAATCTCTATCTAGTGTCCAATACTACATGGCTCCCCCTCTTCGAGAACACCTCGTGCTCCTGAAGATCATCCTCTTCGTGATTCAACCCAGTAGGGAATTGGGGAAACCCAATTCAAATAGATTGGTTGAAGGGCCACCATATTCTAGGAGCCCAATCTATGTGGTCTATATGATCAAATAAATCCTGCTCTTCAAAAAAAAAAAAAAAAAGGAAGTGATTTGGACAAAAAGAAACGAAGACAAATCTTGTTTATCGATAACTTTAAACTGACCAATCGAACATCAATTAGTAAGTAACCAATTATGAAATGTGAACCATGCTTTAGCTTAAGCAATCAAGGAGTAGCTCTGTAACTTAGATATCATAATGATTTCACAAAGTCTAGGGCATACATCAACCAGTGTGACAAAGCGATATGCCGCTGTCCTGTTGTGGATCCCAAATTTTGGTACACCTTCCAGAGCAAGTGTATGGAAATTTTCTGCAGTGAATGAGGGGGTTAGGAAGTAAAGATCAGTTATAGAACAACATGGAAACATGATTGATCGTCGAAGCAAGACACTAAAAAGATTTCAATTTTTTCTACAAAACAAAAAAAAGCATCTTACTGAATAGGCCAAAGTAGTCTGCTGCCCCCAAAGGTCTATCGCATAGGTCTTCAAATGGAAAGTATGCACATCCATTAGCACCTAATGGGACCTTTATAAGCGAAAAATGAGAGAAACATGAGAGCTAGAAACTATAAAGGATAGTACTAATGCAGAAACGTTATGTTGTAAAATGTACCTGCAATTTTCTGCCCATTACAACTTCCACAACTTGGGGTCCTGGTATCTCATTTCCAATCAAATGATGGAACTTCTGTTTGAGAAGACCAGGGTACCCCTTTCCAATAAAATAGAAGCCTGTCTCAGCCTGCATCAAAGTAATTGTATTTGTATAAGTAGAAGTTGCAGAACAAAAGAAAACATGGAGTGCATATTACTGAAGAGTGTGCTAAACTTACTGAACCCAATTTCCGGTAGTCTGTTGAGGAGCCAATAGCGTGAACGACACACCTTTCCTGTCACAAAATTTCCACCAAAATAAACAGCGGAGTTTGTATACAATAGTGCTAGAAAGCAACCTATAAGGTTAATATATTATGCACATCTACAGGATCAATACCTTCAATGTCTCGATAAATGGTAAAAAAAGATCCCTCTGCAAACCACCTTCATACAGGCGATCTGGAGCACGGTTTGAAGTACAGACGAGAACCTAAAGAAAGTCAATAAAGAGACTCATGTCAAGGTTGTTTCTACTTTGTCTGCCAGGAAAATTTGTTCAACAAATATCAGAGTGCATACAGTTCCTTTGTTGAACAAATGTCGGAAAAGTCGATTTAGTATAAGAGCATCAGCCACATCAGTTACCTGTTATTGACACAATCAAGACTAATTGAGCCATGAAAGCAAGAGTGGCTAGAGAAATATGTTGCAGTAAGGATGAGCGTACCATAAATTCATCAAGACATAATAGAATCGACTCGTCTGATATCTCCCCCGCAACAACCTCCAGTGGATCTGCTACTCCTTTGTGCATCTACAGTACGTTATTTTAGGCAGAGAATACAAACCATTAAGAGGGAAACTGTTTTTATAGCTCATCTGATTAGCGTTTGAACTTCATAGAGAATCAGCTCACCTGCAAGCGGCTATGTACATTTAACATAAAATCATGGAAATGGATCCGCTTTTTCCTCCAATTAGATGGCCTGCAGAAGATCAAACAAGAGTCAGAAAAGATAGATTAAAGAGGGCATCACTAGTTGCAAATTATGATAAGAGTGTTTTGTAATATTTTTCTTCTGATAGAAATAAACTGGCGTTTACTTTGTGTAGGAAAAGCATCTTATAGTGCCTATAATTTAGACAAGATCTTCAAAGAGGAAATCTCAAATACTCGCTAGTTGAAGGAATTTAAGAACATATTAAAAATAATTTCTAGTGTGCAAAAAATATCCAAACAAAATCCATCTGACAGTAATCCCAAATGGAATGAATTAACTCCATACAAAAAATGTGAGCTAAATTCAATGTGTTTTATGGCCAATTTGAATTATTATCAGTAAAAAACATTATTATGCTCAGAATATTCATTTTGTTAGCATAGAATTACAGTTAAGTCTTTGTGCTCTTGTCACTATAATTCAATTGAGGGTTTTAACCTAATTTAACAAAGATCCAGTACCAACCACACTAATAAGCATGAGAATGTAATTCATTAAAACAATAAGGATTGAAATCTCCAGAACACTCACAGTTGATCATAAAACAGGTCCATAAGCATTGTTTTTCCAGTGCCTACCCCTCCATACATGTATAGACCTCTGACCGGCGAATAAGAAGAATTTGGAATGAGACGGGACCACAGCCACCTGCTCCTGCAAGAAACCCAGAACCATTAAGTAATTCATACGAGACGAGATTGGAGAAAACTAACACATTTCAAGAGAAACAGATTCGAGAATATGTTTCAAGCACAACGTTTACAAACTCATGTATTACCTAGTAGATTTCTTAGATGCAATATATCTATCCAACTGACAACTCTCTTCGTGATCAACAAGGTCACCATAGAGTCTTTGCAGTGCTAGAACTGTGTCCACCTAAGAATACACATCAAATCAGAAATTAAATTTGATAGAGGTAAAACAGATAGAAATCAGATACCGTATGTCGGAAATTAGCAGATATACCTGAAAACTGTCTCCGTCAACAAGTTCCCCTGAGGCAATTCGTCTTTCATACTCCAGCAAAGGGCCAGCTCCTCCAGTATCTGGAATCACTGTGATTAACACAATTAATACATGTCAAAACAGAGAATATATGTTTCTTGCATTTATAGGGATAGTCTCCTGGTTGTTCATAGCTGCATAGATGGTAGATCACACATGTAAAAGATCTGAGAAATACTATGAAACTACAGAGTATTAGGAAATTGGAGAAAATATTTTTATCTGATCTTTCTACTAGAAGTCTAGGACAAAGATCAACTAGGAAAGAAAAGGAGGAAGGAATGATAAGGCAAAAAAGAGAACCTCCAGAGTCGTATGTGGTGGTTGACATAAGCTTGGAAAGCATCATACTGTGGTCCAAGCTATTCATTTCTCTGCTGCAAGAAACCCTCCTCAACTCAGCAACAGGATTACAAATAACCAACAATTCCCTATTTTTTCCAATTCGTCCGTGCAAAATCTCTCTCCGAAGAAGTCGGGATAAACCTTGAACTTGCCCAAGAGCTCGACCAAACGATCTCATCATGGATGTATGACAGCTATTGAACCTATAGGTAGTTAAAAAGAAGTGCTAGAGTTAAGCGGATGAAGCTTTGACAGCGTGCAATCTTCCTTCCTGTGGCAGAAGCATGAATGATGATGCCTTCACGGAATCATGGAATTTGCAACAACAAATTTAGACGCACTAGAACGAGAAGATCCCTCCTTTTGCTGTAAAGAGGAGGACACAATGAAACTTGGATGAAAAAGCAAAATGGGACATCGAACTTTATGAAAAGCCGCGAAGATAACACCCAAAGAGGAAAAAAATCCTAGACAATAATAATATAAAAAACAATGACAACGAGATTGCAGTAATAGGTTCAGCTAATTCATGAGATTTTTCCAAGCCAAATGAATAGGGGAAAAAATGTTATCAGCACAATCATCAGAATCATATCAAAATGCAAGCAAAATTCATGCCTATTTTAGATCCACATAATTTCTGACCTTTTCACCCGAGCACCAATGATCACAATCTCAATAAACTTTAACACGGTCCGATCAAAAACAATCTTAGAGCCCAAATTTTCCAAAATAAATTCACAAAAAGAGGGAAAGGAAGGTTATTCTACCCCACAAATAAACATCAAAGAAAGAAAATTCATTTTAGGAAAAAAAACTTCATTGGACATGCAAATGGTAGAAAACAACTGCGACAATTCTAAAATAAACAAGAACGAACCGGCATCAAAAAGTCAACAGCAATCAGTTCCCAGAAGCATAATACACCAATTCCTTCGGCGACGTGTTTGCCAATCAATACGAGTAAAAAACACCATCGAAGCAAGCCCTAACCTTAATCCTCCAGGAAACCTGGAATCAGATAGAAAAAGTAATTCCGCAAAATGGAAGAACTCCAACGCCTATGGAACGCTAATCGAAGTGGATTGCGCCGTCGCCGTGCGCTACTCCTCTGCCTTCGCCTTCAGCTTTTCCGATCTCCGTCGCCGATACAGAAGGAACAGAGAGAGAGAGAGAGAGAGAGAGGCCGTTTAGTTTTTATTTTTAGAATTCGATGACACGCACTGCCCATGTTGGCAACGGGGCCCGCCACGTGCTGCCGTAATGCTGCTATCCTCCCAAATACTTGCACGTTTACCCGACTCTTACCTCCCGCGGGTCCCGCGAGATTATTGAACGATGGCCAATTAAGAGAAGGCTAGAATTACTTTCACGTAAGTTACGAAGCAGAAAGCATCGGACTGAACAACTCAGCGTCGTACCGCGGCGGGAAGTCAGAGAGACTGTGGTGGGGCCGTGGCCCTGGCCAATCAGCGAGAAGAGTAAGCAGGCTGAGAGAGCAGAAGAACATCCTCTGTCCGGGATCATGTGCACTGCAGATCGCGTGCGGTGAGGCTGCGGATCGTACGCGACAGCGATCTTACGGCTGGGAGCGGCGCGGTGGAGTCGCGTCCCGCGACGGAAGGATCCGCTGTTGCGGGTTCAACACGGCGTCCTCACCGCAGAACTCGCACACGTGTCCGGGACACGGATCATCCACTTTAACTAAAGTGCGCAATTGGAAGCTAGCTTTTTTTCTTTTTGACAAAAACAAGCCTGGATAATTAAAAATATCGAATTGCGTCTTGAAAACAAATATTCAAAGGGTCTATTTTTTTTTCTTAAATATATTCTTATTTTAACATAGTTATAGTATTTTTAAGCTAAGATTAATACATTATGAAGAATATTATTATATATATATAATATTATAATTTTTGTTTTAGTTTGGTCAAAATTATTTTAATTTAATAAAAATATAAGATATTTAATGACATTTTTCTAAAAAGATAAGATCAATAGAGACAAAGTGAACCCACCCATCAAATCAATGTTTGGAATTGGTTGTCTTTATACATCACCAAAAAAAAAAAAGTAATTCGAGGTTGAAATTTAATTAATTTCCAACCAAGTGATTTGATTTTTTTTAAATTATTTTAAATGGTTTCCAATTAAATAATAATTAACATGTTAAACTCCTTGTTGATAATGTTATTATATAAATTTAATTTCTTGGTAGACTAAAAGTCGTCCTCCCAAAATAATTCAAACCAAACAATAGTCGGTTCTGTCTTTATTTCTAAGGATGGACGTTATCGTCATTCCGTTCTTTTAGGATTGAGTAATTTAGTGTTAATTATTAGGTATGTTTTTAATAAATCCACTTGAGTGGCATGCGACATCGATAATTTAGTCTTTTATGAACTTTGGTTCTAAATTTTCAAATAATTTTGTTTTGGCACAAAAAGTTTACGATATGTGTTAGTTCTTTATTTGCAAGCTTTAATCAATTTTCTTTTCAATTACTAATATTGTTAAATTATCAAGCAAAATTAAAAAATAAAATGACAAAAATATTATATTTTAAGAACAAACTAACCATGTGATCTTGGCACCATTTTATGATCTAGAAGCACAAGTCAATTTTGGATTCTGTAAAATCCATTTTGCAATAAAATCAGAGTAGAGTTAGTAGAATCGGAATAAAATCTATAGAATTATAGTATATCGGATCTCAAGATTGGAACAGGCACTTTGAGAGGCTAAAATTTATCACAATTCTACGAACTATGCTTATGATAAAAGAGTATCCTGTCCATTGTTTAGTTGTGTGCAATTATTCAACTGTTTTACCGTACTATCTCTCACCTAAATCCCGAGCTAGTAGAGGTGACAATTTTACGGTCACTACAGTGTATACTTAACATATTAAAAAAATATTTACATTGTGTTAGCTACACTTTCGTAAATGTTCAACTAAATCGTAATTGCTATAATACAGATTAAATTTGCTCACATGTCATTCACATGGTACCGGTTAAGAAATTTAACTGGTACCATACAAATTCGAGTTGTTAATCTAATATTAATATTGTAACAATTATACAACTGTAATTGTTATAATATATATAGTAGTTATAATTTTTAATTACTATACAGTCGGATGATTTAGAATTTGAAGTAGACAGTATGAAAGAAATAGTATGGGATGACAGTTGAGTAACTGACCCAACGGTGGGTCCTTTAAATTTTTACATTTCTTTAATTTTTTTATTAATTTTTTATTCAGTAGAATTTTGGAACACAAGCGCGTCACTCGACGCTTACTTTGGTCAAATTTGGACGTTAATGCTTACTTAAATATTTATATAAAAACATTACATAATTATAAAAATTGGTGAGTTATGTTATGAGGAAATAAACATCTTAATCACGTGCCATCCTCAAAATTATTCGGCTATATAAAATATTACTTTAATAAATTAGTATATTGCATACAGAGGTCAAGTTGATAAGGACATTCGGTTCTCACCCAACAGATCCGAATTTGAGCCTCGGCAACTGAATTTTTTTTATTTAACAAAAACTATTTAATAATTTATTTTCAGCCCTAAAATTTATTGCTATTATTTTTTTAAAAGAACTTAAATTGATAGAGAAACTTTAAACAATACTTAAATTTATTTTAGTTTTTTAAGATTTTTTTGAGTAATCTTAGAGATGGGTGTCCCACCCTGATTAATTTTAAAATTAACTAATCTATTGGTCATCAGATAAATAAAAAATGTAAATGAATAGAACCTAATGTGTCTTATCTTTATCTAAAAAGCTCATCTCGCCACTAATTATTATTATTAAGTTATGATTTCTTTTCTGATTGTAAAGCTTATGTTGATATTCTTAAAATTCAGATGCAAGTATAAACGCATTTGTTTAATAAAAAAAAAGAGAAAATATTCAGTCAAATAAAAAGAAATAAAAAAAATTTAATATTAACTAAGACTTCAAAATACATGAAACTTTGGATCAATAGGTCTCTCGCCATTGGTTGAACTAGAACATAACTGCGATAAAGAGATACTGGTGCGAATGTTTTGCATCTTCTGTTCGACGGTGAAAACATTCAAGCATATCTAAGACTAATCCGAGTCAGATGAATCGACCGTTTCTGCCTGGCGAATACTTCTCTTAGATTTGCTGGACTTTGAGGGATGGGAAGGCCCTTCGCCGTCGAAGACGATAACTTGGGACTTGGCTAATCGCTCCTCCAGCTCTTCTGTGCTGAAGCCATCAGTGCCTCCGAGCTCGTCGAAGCCTACCTGCAAAGCGCGAACACGTGAAAACTCGCACAATCGAGTGATCATCCAGTCACTAGATGATGAAGTTTTCGCACCACTAACCACATAATCCTCGACTTTGGCATTCTTTACGAGGGCGAGGGTTGGTAATACCACAATCCTGAGCTTCTCGGTCAGGAACGGGCTTTTCTCGGCATGAACTTTGATAAAGCGTGACTCTATGTGTTGCTTTGCGAGAATACCCAGGTGCTTGTCCATCACCTGCAAGCATCATATCGAAATAGGTGATTTCCAAAATCAAAAGAACCACTGGTTTGAACTGATTGTATAGAATATGAATATTTCAAGACTGAGCTGAGAAGGCAACAGATTTCCTCCAATACCGGTCCATCTTCCCCTTAAACACACACTACGTGATCCAGGCAAAAGATTGGATCTAAGACTCTGTTTCAAAATTTGGTTGTGTTAAACCAAGCTAGTATTTCTTTAAATATAGCGATATAATTTGCATACTGACAACATATTGCTTTGGAGGGAAAAGATCAAAAATATACTAGCCATTAAATATGCTATCTCCAATTGTGTAAAATTGGAGAAAATAATGTTGTTTTTTTTTTTGGGAAAAAAATCTTTAGGAAAACAAACTGTTTCTTAAAAATTAAATACAAGATAGCATGATGTGATCAAATAAGTCAATGATCACATTGCGTAGGTTAATGAGGGTCTCCAGGAAAAACAAACAATAAAAGTTGCAACGTAGCTAAAAAGCTTGTCAAGTCAAAATTTGAGGATAGAAGTAATTCGAGTCAGATAACCGAACAAGCCAATGAATTTATGAAACAGTGTGCTATGTTCAGATGTCTAGGGAGCTGTAGTTAACACATAAAGGAACTCAGAAGTACAGAATTTTTGTGAAACTTTCAATGATCATGTGGTAAGAATTAAGAATATAAATCTGTAGTTCAAGACACAGATCAATAATATAACAACCTAACTCAACTTGAAACACAATTAGTCAAAGACAAAATTCAAAAGTGACACAAAATGGTTTAAATATATAAATGGATGAGATGCTTACTAATTAAGTTATTTCATCAAAATAAAAAAACTAATAGTTCTTAATGGCATATAACTCAACTTAAGACACAATTAACACAGCATAACACAAATTGTCACTCTTACTTATAATCCTACAAAGTGATTACAAGTATCGTGAGTGTGCTTACATTAAAGTACAACCCAATTTTCAGGTAGGCTTTTCTTTTCCTTTTTTTCCTTTAATATGGACTTTGCTCTTCCCATTTTTTGGACAGTTCTGAAGCAAGAGTGCCTATATTCCAATTACCTATCTGTAATATATATTTCAACTAAGCTTAGTCAATTCATTTGTTAGATTTAAGTTGAAAAACCAGTTGTATCCAGTTTGCCCATCCACACGATGTGTTAAGTGCACAAATCCATCAGTTGACCTTTTCCCTATCAACTTGATCTGCTGGTATTGATAGTCAATTGTTCATTTTAACAATAGGAATAAACATCATGCAAGTGTAGGATAACTCTCCAGTTTATGTAACAAAGAAACCAAGTCACATATTTAACCTAGCCATAGACTCATGCAATCTGCTCCTCACGAAACTAGCAAGGCCACTTGAATAATTCTTACTTTATCATCGTATTCATATCAATAGCTAAGAAGTCAGGATATATTCAGTGGTGATCTAGTTTAACTACTCCATCAAAAAAGCAAAGATTTACAGCCCTCAGGTTATACAGATGAACATTTTAGACTCGTTCATAATTCCATTAGGCTCAGTGGGGCACATGCTCCAGTTTCATAGGAGTGCATTTGCAAGAAAGTTTGGAATCATCAAACTAGAAAAAGAGCATCCAGATGAGGAGATCTAAAATAGATCATTTTAACCAGCAAAATCATTCGTTATGCTTATTCATTGCAATCAATTAATTTTCTTCAAATGGTACGTTGTACTAGCAATCAATTCTCCCTGTAGCTCCCAAATTGTAATTTTGCGAAGGAAAGGAAGGAGAATATACCTTGCAAGGCCAATTATCGCGGTAGAAATGGCAGACGACGCGATCACTAGCCTTGACGGCAGCGAAGAAGTCCTTCTCGGAGATCTCAGAATACTCGCCATGGCCGAGGGAGACCCACTGGCTGCGCTTCTCGGCCATCCTCTTCATCTGCTGCAGCCTGCGCTCCCGCAGCGCTTCGATGTCGTCGAGGTCCAGCCGATCCAGCGCAGCGATCTCCTCATCGATCTTGTCCTCGACGGCCTTGGCCACCGTCAGCAATTGCTGCTCGATGATCTGCAATCGCCCACAACCCTAAAAAATAACTCACGAACGGAGAAAGACAGAGACCTGGCGCCGGAGTGAGCCACTCACCTGCTTCCCTAGGGTTTCATTCATGACGCAACGCGAATCTGAACCCTAATTCTATCCGGATCGGCGGCGATCGGAACAAATGCGCGAATCCTTTTTTTTCCTTATTTTTCTAACATTGCACAGATTAAATAATTGAAACTTCTCAATTTCTCAAATTTGTTTTTAGTTTCTTTTTTCCCACTTTTCGTGGGAAAAAAATATGCTCAAAAGTATTACAGAAACAGGTGAAGAAAATTATTTCTTCATAATTTTTAAAAGAAAAATCGTGAGTTGAAGGTGGAGCCACGTGATGCATTTCCATTAATTTCTGATAATGAAATTCACATTATTATATATTAATTAAATATTTTATTGAAAAATCAAAAATTCTGAATATTGTAACATGAAGAACACGTGTCCAGCTGTGGCGCAGTTCGAAATAATTGCAAGTGGATAATGGGAAGAGCTCCAAGTGGATAAGGATGGCTTTTTTAGGGTTTTACGAGGCTTTCCTCAATGTTTTTCCTTTGCTAGTATGTGTTTAGTCCATTAATATTCATAAATAATATTCACTAATCATCCAACATGCTAAATAAATAATAAAATATAATAAACAAATAAATTTTAATTTTCAAACTTAATAATCAATCAAACAAATAAAAATTTAAAACAATTAAACAAATTTGAATTGAGAGCTTGATAACTAAGCTCAAATTCATAAAAACTCATTAAAAAAATAAACAAGGCCAAGATTAAACAATCATTTAAATGACTTCGTTCATTTTATGCTTAACTTGATTCACTTTAGACTCAACTACGCTACCTTATCAAATAAGTTTGAACACCGAAAAACTTAGTGCAACTTAACTTGTTTATGACCCTAAGTTTTAGTACCACGTGATGGTATTTATACATTGGGCAATACCAAATTAAAAAGGTCTAACTTTTGAATTTTTAATCATGGGCGCCCGAATAGGGGTAATAACCAAAAAAAAATATTAATTGATAAACGATTATGGTTAATGAAATTTAGCTAACTCATTAAATCATATGCTCCATGAAATAATTACAAAATAATACATACAGTAATTAGAACTGTATATTAAATTGTAATGAATTCTATTTGTATTTAAAATTAAAAGGTTGACAAAGTAAATATTATCTAACTTACATGATTCAATGAAAATTACAAAAAAAAAATGTCTATCAAAACATAAACAATCTATAAATAGAAAAATGCATATGTGATACGTAGAAATAATTTGTTGAGAAGTTTGTGTGAGATAAGATGAATAATTTTTCATTCCATACGGAGTGTGGATATGTCAAAAGTTCTGTTAGGGGTCAGAGTCTTGTAGAAGCCCTAGAGTACAAATTGTTGATATATTACAATTTCTTGTTAGGTGAGCCTTGAGTCCCCTCGAGACAGTGTGATACTTAAGGCATATGAGATTACTGCATGAGGTCAATGTGTCCAAATATATACCTCCCCCATGTCTTAACCATTTGCATTGATAGCTAATAGTCACCCTGTATTGGCCTAGAGACGGATTAATTAATCGCCTATTACCACTTGTTAGGTGAGCCTTATGGGACTCCAACAATGTCAACAGAAAGTAATTGGACGACACTCACCACAAAGTCATATAAAACAGTACTACAATTATTGGAATTAGAGAGACCTCGACAGCTTCCATAGAGTTTGACCTCCAAAAACGAACCGCCAACCTAGACCTCCCATCGACACCACAAAGTCAAACACCTACACCTCATGACCAAACTTTGACAATTTCAACCTCTTCGCCTTGAATTCCCTGCAACACCCTCAGGCGTTTCAGACCTCAAGCAACTTCTCTAGAGCAAGATTGAGTTGGTTAGTGCATGACAGACTACCATAAGACTTCAATCAAACTAATCACCCCTGATCCATCTTGATCAACTTACTGCCACATTAGACAACCAAATTGGAATCCGCCGCGACCGACATGCCTACACCTTAAGCAAACTGAAAAAACTTTAATCAACCCAGCTAAATGTAACACTATCTACACCCATTCGACAATGATTCCCACATAAAATTCTGAGTCAGTGACAAAGTTCTACAATTTAGTATAAAACACCATCACTAAAACACAAAACAAGCGCATTCAACCTATACTCATAGTCACAACGATTTCCAAATTAAATTCCGAGTCAACTTAAAAAAAATCATAGCGCACACAAGTGCTTACCTCAAATGACATCCGAGTAAAAAGCACGAGTATTTGCCGATCTAGATTATTAGCCTTAGCATCAAAATGCGACGGTGAACTATCAAATCTCTGGAGGTGCTTCACGCAGAAACATTAAGGATCATGGCACAATCCTGGTCTCGCCGTGTTGATTATCATGCAGATGAACACCATCTTTGTTTGTTGTTGGTGAGTGGTGCCACTGAGGGAAGAGTAGTTTTAAGCGAAAAGCATCTACTCCATTCAAATAATATCTGTACAGCCGCTTCGCTCTTATAAATCCTAGACGGCCATATAATGCAAGGGCTCCCTTATTCGTTACCTCCGCCTCTAATGTTACCTGCATACAAGTTATTGAGTTTATGACCATATTAAAGATTTTTCTTTTCATAATTGAAAATCAGTACTAGTTCAACTAAATTCCACCAATGGAACCTATCTCAAAACAATCCTCTGAAAGAAAAACGTGGTAAATATACAGAGGCAAGAATTTAAATTTTAGCATTAGGAAGGCAAAATGATAAAGGGTTGGTATCGATCCATATGTAGACAAAATACAGATCCCACAGGTTGAATCGACCTGTCCTACTTCAACTGTCAAATCACCTCACTTTTCTTCAAGAGTGACATTGGTGTTACAGTGTATTAACCAATTTCTACCGACTGCCAACTAGACTGCCTACTACCTTACATAGTGACATCAAGCATATAATATCTTCACAGCTTAATCTGTCATTATATTATTTCAGTTTACAGTACTCAGATTCTTCATCTATTCACACCTGGTCATGTCAGACAGTTGACAATCTTAGACATCTTCATTTAACTAGGTGTAAAATCTGAAATTACATGATCGGCTCTAATGTGCAATCTGGAGTCAGAATAACATAGGTCTCCATAAGATAAGATGGTGTTGATAAGGAACATAAGGATAGCTACACCCAAGGAGATCCAACTAGATTGTCTAAATTTAAATTTAAAAGTAAATACTGTAGTTTGCTAGAAGTCTAGAAATTATAGCTTCATTTGTGGTATACAGAATCCTACATAATTTTTTAGGAACAAATATGGACTTGACGACATGCACAAGGAAGATCTTGAATACAATAAAAGGAAAAATTGATGTGGCTCAAGAAAATATAACAATTTGATTATGAGAGAGAGAGAGAGAGAGAGAGAGAGAGAGAGAGAGAGAGAGAACATCAGTGTGCTTCTCCATTATGATAGTAGTTGTTGGGTCCAACAACTATTGCTGGTTGATGTTGGTCTCACTTGTGTTGGGACCAGTTGAACGGACGCTGGAGGAGCTAAAGTGGGGTGAATAGCAAATGTTCGTGCAAATGACTTTTAAAGATATTGCTATTAGCAAGGTTAATTCTAAACAATTATGCAACAGAAATTAAGAATCAAGAACAAAGTATGCTAACAATCGATTTTAATGTGGTTTGAAACTCTGATACCTACTCAACGACATATAATCTTTCGATGGATCACTTGAATGCACCATTAAGTTTTCTTCTTCTCGAACAACTTCTAAAGGTGGAGGAACCTTTTACAAGTACTTGAGTGATTATAATTTAAATCTCAAATGTACAATTAAGGCTCAAAATATCAGCAAGCATATATTGGAAGGTTAGTCTTTGAATGTACTTCTTAACTCCTTTTTATAGCCTTCATTTAGCTTCACATGTTCTTGCATCAAAAGGTGAAGCCGTCATCTTAGCGGCCCCACACACTCTGGAAGGGGGTAAATCAATTAGGGCATTTGCCCTAGCGTAGCATTTCTTTGCATGGAGGCACCCAGCAAGGCATTTTCGTACCCACTGGGCATTGACCCAAAGACCTATTGTATCAAACACCAATGCAGATACCAACTGCCCAACTTATGTGAGCTAGCTTCACATGTTCTTTTGTAGCAAAAGGTGATTACGCTCACCCTAAGCACCCCTTATAGCCCACCCCCAAATTATGTGAAGAGGGGGTAAATCACGAGGTCAGTTTATAGCCAACCGCTAACCGCCAAGTGGCTACCCTATTATAGCAAATCTGTTACCCTCTAGACAACTAGGCACCCCCGTGCGGACTAGTTTCACAAGTTATTGACCGTTATGCTAATACTGATTAATCATCAGAAATGCACTATCAATCGACTAGCCATTAGGTCATCCGACCATTGTTTTGTAGCCTTTTTAAATCAACAATTCTATTTAGTTTTTCTGTTGTAGCATCAATAAACTGAATTTTGTCATCAATCGACCTGTCCAAGAAAAGTTTACTGTCCAGCCAACCTTGAGGGCTTCTATTTGTGTTCCCTTAACCCCTTGTTTTCATCTTCTAATTTTTGCAATTCAATATTAAGGGATGAATCCACTAGCCTACCTTCTAAAATATCTACTAATTCCATTAAGTGTAAATTTTTCCTTCTAACTTTAAACAAGGATCCAATCAATTCAAAAGATAAATTCTTTATTGCACTTACCATGTCATTTAACTCGTAAGATGAAGCTCCCCCATCACTCAGGCTCCCATTACTTTTATTTTCAAATGAGGTAGTGGCTTTATCATCTATCATCATAAGAATAATACTAGCCCTATAGTTGCCTTCTCCTTCAAATGAGGAAATCATGTCATCCACGTGGCTTTTAAATTTACCTTTCTTTTGTTCTTTTTCTTAGCATCCTTTTAGCATGTTTCTGATTAAAATTCAAATTTTTTTAAAAAAATCTTCTTGTTCTTACCAAATATACTTCTTTGTTGCTCTCCATGAAAGATGACTTAGAATTGTCTTCCGTTGTTCTTTTAGGCTACTTCAAGAGCTAGATATTTGATGTGTGTAATTCATATGCATATTTTCGGTCTTATTTTACAT
>JBBPFP010000068.1:7488300-7498359 GCA_037974795.1 Kaempferia galanga
ACTAATAAATTTTTAAATTATTTTTGGTATGAAAAAAAGGACATTGACATAATTTAATTTTGAAATTCATCAAATTAATTAAAAGTTATATGTGTGTATATATATAAAAGTATACGTTATCAAAACAATCATATTGGCAGTCATTAATGGAATCAAGATTTTGTGTGCATCATAGTGCACATGGACCATAGCAAACACGAGAAATATGAGATGGTTCAGTTTGCTTGTTGCCTCTGAAAATGAATGAAAATACTTATTAGGGCCTTAGCATGCCTAGGTAAGGCCGAGTCAGTGGTCTATCTATATCTATAGTAAAGGTGCCACCACCACTGTGGATAGGCACATATATATATAGCATATTTATTAAATAACGATCGATTAAATATTTTGATTTTTTTTTTAATTTTTAATTATCTACTATATTATTAGTGATCGAGTTTTAAAATTTTGATTTGCGATCAAAGTTTTCCAATGGTCACGAAATAGAGATCAATTTAAAAAAAAAAATATTATCTCCGATTAACATGATTGAAATAGATATTTCTGTTGTTAATATTTTTCTTTTACCAAAAAAAAAGTTCACAGTTCATAGTCTCGTCCTCACTTCTTTTTCCGGGTTAGGGTTAGCATGAGTATACATATCAAAACAATCATATGGTAGGCATTAATGGAATTGAGATTTTAAGTGTGTCATAGTTCACATGATCCATAGCAAACACGAGAAAGAGAGGTGAGATTGTTCAGTGTGCTTGTTGTCCATGCATGTCGTGGAGAGTAAGATGTTATTCTTAATGTCTCATTAGTGCCTAACTGAAGGTCGCATTGGACCACTAGTGGTGAGATTGCACCAACAATCGTGATATGTTTGAGATGGTTGACATGATACATTCGGAGAAGTGAAATACTTAAATTGAGATAGAAATGCATGAACACTTAGTTTTGTAGGTGCACCTTAAATTTGGTACATTGCATGTTTGAGGAATCTTGATGAATCATAAAGGTATAGTAACATTAATAATTGACCAACTACGGTGAAAGACATTCAATCGAATGGATACGAAACCTACAGATCATAGTTGAAATTTTCATTTTTTTAAAAAAAACAAATAATATTTCATGTTTTGAAATCCTTAGAATTTCTAGTGAATTTTTAAAGTTGGCATACATGTGCAATTTGAAGCTAATTATCAGAAAGAAATCGATTAATTTAAAAACTAGTTGATTCGCCTTAGAGCAGCCGACTAGAGTCGTGTTCACAATCAACCAATATCATGAAATAGAGTTTGAAACACTAATTCAAAACTAGTTTTGCCATAGTTTTTCTTATAGATCTAAGATAAGAATTAGAAATAGTTATTTTGGGATAAATTATGAGTCCAAATATTCAAATAGTATAATCTTTTTAATAATAGTTAAAGGAGGAGAAGACTAAATGGGTTCAAGTTAGAATTTTTTAAAAATTCCTACCTCAAAAGGAGGTTAGGTGTAGGGGAGCCTGCTTAAGTCCCTAGCATATTTATGCCTTTTTCATACTTATTTACCTAACTTATCACACCTTATAGATCATGTACAATGATTGATGTTTTGATGGATTGTGCAAATGGTTTAAGTTAGAATTGTTACTATATTTGATATGTGTATTTAAGTCGATTAGGACTTGGAGTTATACACATAGAGATGACATAGTGTGGTCAAGTTTATTGATGATATAATGGCTCGAGGTTCGTGGAGATCAAAGAAATATGGCATTGTGCATTTGACAGATTGTAGGACGAATAGCATCTGAGGATGAATGAGTTAAGGAAGCAAACATCGCCAACAAAGATGTGAAGGACAAGTTAAGGAGCCATGGCCTCGGTTGCATCCGAGAAACGAGTAGCCTAACGAGAGACGGCTTCAAGGCAAAGTAAAACTCTCAAGGAGTTTGAGTGTTGAGACAATTAGACCTAGGAGAAGGGTAGTATCGCAACATAGGTGGACTCAGCCATAGAAGTAGTCAGACTCATGGGACCAATCGACTAATACTTTGCACCACTTAATTGATGTCAGTGTTAAAACAAAAAGGTTTTTGGTTCATGGCTTTAGTAGATTGATGGGCTATCAATCGACTAATGAAATCTAAACTCAGGACGAGTTGGAGTCTTGGGTTGGCTAATAATGAATTGTTAGTCAACTATTGGTCTAATCGACTATCCAACCCTCTCGGACTAGATGGCAAGTGAACATAATATTTTTTATCATGGCCAAGTAGATTATTGAGTCAATTGATCAAGGGCAGTCGACTATTACGGCAGGATTCAAATTATTAGAAGTAGTTGATGGAGCGACAATAGTTGAGCAATCGACTGATAATAGTTGAGCAATCGACTGAAGTGACACGTAAAGCAATTGCACATCGGTGACCAGGTGATTGATGTGTAGGAGAATTTGAGTGATTTAGAACACATGAATTAATCAGATAAAACTTAAACATATGAATTATTAACAAAAAATAACATAGAACATTAGTAATGGACGTTTTCTCACCGTAAACTCTTTATTTTCACCAAAACTCTCAATAGATTTGCCCTAGCACTAGACAGATATTAAAATAAATCAAATAGTAAATAAAACATTTAAAAAAAATAAGTACGAAATTGACTTTTGTACCGTCTCAAGTACTCGAAAGGTATGTAGTATGTACAGCTTCTTCATGAGGTTATTAATATTTCTCAAGAACACTTGGAATAGAGAATGCATTCTGCAAATTATGGAGGCAGTAAGTTCACATCTACGGACATTCTGTCTTCGACTGTTAAAGCTTTGGTTCCTCTTGATTGATTGAGAGGCTGTGTGAATTTTCGCGACATAGATTGCGGTGGTCTTTGATCCGTTTCTAAGTTCCTCTCTGAGGAAGCTACATTGCCAGCGCTTCTATGGAAAGAATAGGCAAGAGGAATCCCAGGTTGATGTTGAAGGGCATAGCTTGGTCCGCGATCACATTGCATCGCTGGAGTTGTGGCTCTCCCAGGTTTAGCTGACATTTTGAAACCAATTTTCTTACTTCTGTCAACAAAAGGTTGCAACTGGAGCAACCTGGTTATGAGGATTAGTGCGTTGAATATGAGGATTAGATTTGTACCTACTGGGACACATTGAGGTAACAGCGAAGTGCTAGCTAAATTTCTTGGCAGCTCTCCAGTACCTACTGTGTCGTCGATCACTTGCCTGCCTCTGGAAGAAGACACCCTTGGTTCCTCCTTTGCGGAAACTGCAGTAGAGTGCACAGATGGTCTGCAAAAGGGAAAGGAATCGAAAAAATGATTCTAAAAGATGGAAAAGCAAGAGCCAAGGTATGAACCATCATCAAGTTGTTCAAGCCGTGTGATGAAAAATAGCCAAAGAGGATAGCTCGTCAAAATTGTTGAAAGCGAAGAGTCCAATGTGTAATATCAACCTATCTAGGTTAAGTTACGGTGCCAAATGTCAAAACAATTAATTAGATTACTAGACTACAATTAGGATTGTAAACGAACTAAATATTTGTGAACAAGCTTGGTGTTTGAGTTAGCAATAGATTGTTTATATTCGTTTAATATAATAAGTAAACTTGAACAACTTAGTAAACTAAAAAAAAAAGAATAGCCTGGTGCGAAGCTCCCGCCAATGTGGGGTCCCGGGAAAGGTCTATTGAAAGCATGTCTTGCAAGAGGTTGTTTCCCTATGACCTCTAGGTCACACGACATCAACAAGGATCTTATCAAACTTGCAAATAGACAAACAAGCTCTCAAAACAATCAAATAAGTTTGTAATATCAAACTCACTAACTAACCAAATAAGTTTTAAAATGTAAAAATTTCAAATAAGTTAAAATTGAGAGCTCGATAGTATCTACATAAACTAAACTCAAGCTCATAAAAAAGAAACCAAACTAAGCTTGAACAACCATTTTAATGCTTAGTTCATTTTACGCTCAGCTTGATTTGGCTTGATTACCTTATCAAACAAGTTTGAACAGCACAAAGCTTGACTAGACTTGGCTCGTTTAGAGCCCTAACTACAATTCCTCAAGGCTAGCATATAGTAAAAGCGCAGGTAACCGATCAAGCTAATTCAACTAGTTTACTATTGTGGATTAAACCCACTAGGGGCTGAAATTCAGTCATGGTTATAAATGCTTGAGATTTGAGAGGTAAAGGCTAGAGATGCAAACAGTCCTCAAGTCTTTTTTCCAATCTAACCACATCAAAATATGTCTAACAATATTCCAAGACATTAATATGCATATAGAACCTATATGTTGAATAAGCAATTACCGGGGGAGAGAAGCATGTTTCCTCTCTAAAGGAGCTGCTGATCCATTTTTACCACCATTTTCCTCAAGGTAAGAGAACTGCTTTCTGAATTGATCAAGAACACTGCACAGGCAAAGATGATGGATAAAGTTTTGTACTATGCTTCAAAAAATTATAGATCCGGGGAAAAAAACTAATTTAATACCTCGGATAAAGGAAATTTGTCCTTTCATTTCCACTAATATACTCTTTGAGAAGTTGTGGATGATACTCCAGTATTTCACGGAAAATAAGTTCCCTAAGGTCTTCTTTTGATACTCTCCGTCTCTCAAACTCAAACTCCATCTTTGAAATTGGTTGAGATGAAGGCTCTCTTTCCAATTTAGACAGTCCTTTAAAATAAGGATCAGCTAGTGCCTGATAAATATACACAGAATTTCAACTTATTAGGAGATTGTGATTTAGAATATTTAGTAAAAATAACTAACTTTTATGGTCATAATTTCATATGGCACAAGGGAAATGACATTACATAAGCAAATGCTTGTTTGACAGAAAATCTACATCGTGACACTAAACAAACCTCTTCAGCCGATGGCCTATCTTTAGGGTCAAATGCCAAAAGCCTCTCCAACAATTTAAGTGCCATGGGATCACCATTTGGAAATTTATGAGAAAAGGGAACTGGTTGTTTTCTCCTCATACTACTTAAATACTTCCTTGCCTTTTCATTGCGCACCTGGAATCCACAAGAATTGTCACTACAAAGTTAGCATTAATAGTAGCAATTCTTGTACATGGTTGCAGTACCCGAGAAATGGTATCTAAGGAAGGTGTTCCCAAAAGATCAGTCATCAGATCCAGCTGGTGAACCACATTTTTACCCGGAAAAAGAGGCTTTCCAATCAAGATCTCAGCGAAAATGCAACCAATGCTCCATATATCAATAGCAGGGGTATACTGCAATACACAAACACTGCAATTACGTTTTCTAGATGATAAAAAAAAATACAAATGGAAGAAGTCGTTGACCATAAGCACAATCAAGTACCTGAAAGCTAAGATATGTCAGACTACAGGAGAGTACAAATGTCCTTCCTGAACAAGAATTGTGTTTCTAATTACTGAAGAATATTTAACTCTAAATATGTAAGATAGTAACACTTGAAACAGTCATTGGTTGTCAATCCATTGTTAAATTAATAATTATACGGCTGAAAATTACCCCATTTTTCAACAAATTTTCCGTACTATACACACATAAAGCTTACTTTTTTTCTTTACACATTAAATGAACAGAAATATAAACAAAATTATTATTACATTATTTACCCAATAATCCAACAAATATATGTTTCACATTCTAATTGAAAATGGAAATGCTAAACCTGAACTTGCTTTGCCAAATGTCAATAATTTTACATGATTTAATATAATAACTTGCACAAGAGGTTAAATAGATCAGAAAAAAGCACTACCCTGCCAAACAAAAAGGCAAAATAAAACACTACCTTAGAATAAAATGACCCACATAGTTCTGGAGCTCTATACCATCTGGTTGCAACATAATCCTACAATAGATGATTATGAGTGAAGATTATAATTACCAAGGGAAGATTACAATTATCCATGAAGAGAGGATAAACTCTATGATTCATACAGCAAATAATGTTATGTGAAAAGAGAGCAAGTTCTGAGAAAGAACAATTGAATTCCACTGTTCATAATAATTGCCCTACCGTCCAGAATATAGTCGTTGGTGTATCATTGAATGCGACTCTTGCTAAACCAAAATCACATATTTTGAGCTTACAGTTCGCATTTGCCAGTATGTTCTTTGGTTTTAGATCTCGATGATAAACATTAGCTGCAATTACAAAAGCCTGGTGTTAGAAAGAATGCAAATATCTGGAGTGTCAGAAAGCAGTATGTTCTTTGGTTTTAGATCTCGATGCTAAACATTAGCTGCAATTACAAAAGCCTAATGCCGAAAGGAATGCAAATATCTGGGGTGTTCAGAAGATTCATATGCACGTAATAGTGTAGTAGCATTTTCAAAACAGAAAATAAATGTAAGCATAAGCTCAATAAATCAACAACAGCTACTAAGCTTTTATCCTACTAAGTGAGATCGGCTATATGAATTCTTCTACGTATCTTCATCTATATTTAAATGAATTTAGCTTATGTTATCGTTGCTAACCAAGTATTCTTCGATCTCTCTTTCTTGATTAATGTGTATGTCATAGTCTTACATCACCAAACTAGGACATTTATTGGTTACCTAAGTATATGCTCATTCCATATTAAACGTGTCTGTCGGAGTTTTTCCTAAATAGACACAACCCTAACTTTCTCTTTAATATTCTCATTTTTAATGGTGTCCATATATGTATGCACACCTTAACATTCTCATCACTATAACTCGTATGCTTGATTCATGGTCCAACATTCAACTCTATATAACATAGCAAGTTTAGTCGTCATTTTGTAAAATTTCTCTTTACATTTTAGAGGCACCTTACAATCATAGAACACCACACGCTTTCTTCTACGTCAACCATCTTGCTTGTATCCTACGTAAAACATCCCTATCAACCCCTTCATCCTTTTGCAAAAATGATCCTAGATACTTAAAGCTCTCAATTACTAATACGTCATTATCTCCTGTCTAAACAATTGTCTTACTACGTTTAATATTGCTAAACTTAAATTATATATTGTCTTTACTCTAGAAAGCCTAAAATTTTTTACTTCTAATATTCCTCGAAAAAATTCAAACTTAGCATTTACTTCTTCACGTGTCCTATCGAGTATCGACCTATATAATACATCTACAAACAACATACGAATAACATGTTGGATGTGTTTAGTGAGTTCATTTATAACCAGTGTAAAAACATATGTATTTAGAGCTTATCCTTGTAGCTCTATTTTTATAGAAAACGTTTCAATTAATTTATCTGAAATCTTCACTCTTGCCATTACATTCTCATATATATCCTTCAATTATTTCAATATGCATTACACTAATACCCTTCTTTTCTAGAATTCTCCATATAATCTCTCAAGCAAACAACAACATTAGGTTATGTTTTATTCCTCGTAAACTTAGTTATGTGATTACTTTTAGTTATGTGATTACTTTATAATTACATAACCAAGGTTATATATGATAACTTAAACCAAACACACCCTTAGAGTTAAGGGAATTAAAGCCCATGTAGTTCATCAATAACTATAGAAAAATATTATATGTTCGATGATAATCTTTAATGTTATTGTTGAATAAATTATATTTCTTGGCAAATTATCAGTGAACATATCATAAAGATTAAATTGTCATTATAAACTTAAAAAGTTAGGTGTTGAATGACTAAAAATCCCATATTAAAAAATTCAAGGCAAATAAGTTGAAAATTGGCTTCCATAAAATCATGGAATAGTCCTGCATTGGAAATTTTAAAGTAAAGAGGTTGTTTATATTGAATCACACTGTTAAAACTATTAAAATGCTATGTCTATTATTAAATGAGAGGTTTTGTTGGAAAAATCTAAATTGGTTAAAAAAAATAAGGGTTTCAAAAAACAACATGTAAACCGGCTATAAATCGGCATTTTGAACTTGGTCAATATACCGTTGACCTGGTTACGGTTTGGGTTTGGTCCAATTCGAACCCGACCCATGGACGGGTCTACTTTCAGAGGTATTGGGAGGAACTTTCAAGGTTAAGTACACTAACCCAAGGTTTAATACACAATGCTCCTTAATAATACACTACTAGTAAATAAACTTTATTAACTAGTAAACAAAGTGACCAAAAGCAAGAACCTATTGGCATTACATGATTCCCTCCCCCCCCCAAAAAAAAAATAAATAAATAAACAAAGAGATTTAGAAAAAACCATGAATACTTGTTTACCACAAAAACATGAATGAACAGAAAAATAAAATTATGATATGACGAATTAAACAAGAGTGTTCACCTGTGTGGATATATTTTAATGCCCGAAGAAGTTGATAAAGAAAAAACTGATAGTGCTCTCTGGTTAGGTCATCATTAGCTTTTATAACTTGATGAAGATCCGACTCCATGAGTTCAAAGACAACATATATGTCTTTGAAGTCCTTTCTAGATGGAGGCAACATGATGTGTTTGATCTCAACAATGTCAGGATGACTTAGAAGCCTAAGTAGCTTAATTTCTCGAAGTATCCTAGCGGCATCAGAAATGTGCTCAAAAATATCATGTATCTTCTTGATGGCCACCTTTTCCCCAGTATGTGTGTCGATGGCAGAACATACCAGTCCATAACTGCCTTTACCTATGACTTCCTGAACTTTGTACCGACTGATATCTCCATATTCTCGGAAGAATTCCATATCTGTTGCATTCTATAGAATGAGGGATTAAAATAAAGTTATGGCATTGTAAACAATATTTAAGCGCCAAAATTCCTGAAGAGATTTCAACTTATTACAACCTTAATTGAAAGTAAAAAACTATTAAGAAATTAATTGCATACAACTATTTATACTAGTTACGCACTATCAAACCTGATCTAATTGCGTAAATGAATAATAACTTCACAAGACACGAAAGAGAAGAGAATGTAACATCACCACATCACATATAGGTCCTGTATAAATTTTCCAAACATCTAACATAAACGTACAAACATGATAAAACTATAGGACATTTGAGTAGTATTTAAATGATTAAGCAGAGAATCAGATATATTTACAACGACAAGAAAGGATCAAATGTTTTTTTTGACCAATTGAATTAAACAACGGATATGAATGATGAAGTAAAGTCAGGCAAATATGTCAAACAGGCAAAACAAAAAACCATTGCCCAACGAACAAGACACACGAATAAAATAGATTGAGTCACTATCTGAGTTGCCGAAAATCCCGCAGAATAATGAAAATACAGGGTCCTACCTTTTTACGCTGATCTTGCTGCATCCTTTGCGACTTCGCTCCTTCTAGTGCTCGAATTTCTTCTCCGCCACGAGATCCTTCACTTTCCCTTCCCCAGAAACTGGGCAAGCTTAATAACTTCCTTCAATTCCAACTCCGGAAACGAGAAAAGAACCAACTCGGATCAATTGAGTAAAGCGAGAACGCGAATCAAGTTCAGCCGCATTTACCCCACCGGCACCTGCCCCGAATCACTAGCCTGCAATCCCTACGCGCCCATCTCCACTCCCCGACCAAATCCCTCATGCACCCCGCTTCCTCCTTCACGGCACCCTCCACAGCCGCCCCCACACGCCTCGATTCTTCTAAAACCTAGGCGACCAGCAGGGACGGGAGACAGAAAGACAGGTCCTCGCGCTCCGGCTCCGCATCGCTTTGGCCCTTGGCGACGATCCCGAACCCAGCGCCGCCGAATCAGGCCTCCCGATCAGATAGATCGCCGGGAAGAGCGCGCAGCGAGGCGGCGTAGGGTAAAGCAAAGCAAGGAGAGGACGCCGGGCTTCTTTATCCACTTTCCTTCCCCTTCGGCCCTTCCTCTGTAGCCGATCGGCACTATTTAAACGATCGGATCGATGCGGCGGTATTTTAACGGATCGGATCGCGTTGCGACTTGCCGTGCCAAAAGTAGAGATAGCATGGCAATCCTTCAGCTACCCCAATGGAAGCTACCCAAGAAACCACCTTTCATGTGAACAATTGTTAATTGTCGTAAAAAGGTTAGTTCTATTTAAAAATTATTAAAATAATACTTGATTTATAAGGTAATCTTTTACCTACCGTATGCTCTATGTTAAAGT
>JBBPFP010000068.1:7525535-7536265 GCA_037974795.1 Kaempferia galanga
TCAATACGGAGGTATGAACTATGTGAAAGAGGTATATATGGTTAGCAATTATAATAATTGTTGTATTTTTTTTTTTTTGGACCAAATTGTTTGGAAAGAAATTTATGAAGTAAAAACACTGAAATTCAATGGAAGCATCGAGGAAATAATTAGAACAATTAATAAAATATAATTATTTAAATAATAGCCGAGAGAAAAGAAGGGGAAAATTGGAGGAAGAGGAAGACCAAACGGTGGCGTAGCGAAGGTTCGATCGGCACCGCCGCCGCATTTTTCTCCTTCACCGCCTTGACCTAATCTCCGTCCGCCACCGCCGCAGCAGCTCCGACGAGGCTCGATGGTGTCGACGCCGAAGGCCGACGGATCGGACAATGTCATCGCCGCGGCGCGCCACATCGTGAGGAGCCTCGCCACGACCTCCGAGGCTGCCGACGACATGATGCGCATCCTCTCTGCCTTCGACCACCGCCTCTCCACCGTGCCTGACCTCTTCTCGCCCTTCCCCTCCGGGGACGAGGAGGACGCATCTGGATCGCCCGTCAACGAGGCGGAACCGTCCTCTTCCTGTTCTGAGCCTTCCGAGACGGAGGCCCGCCTTAAGGCCGCTGAGAGGGTCATTCTCCATTGGGACCCCTCGAGGCCGGACTCCCTTCTCTGGGACTCACCTGAAACCGCCGCCGATTACCTCGCTGCCGTTGACGAGGTCATCGCCCTAGCGGAGGGTGGTTCTTTGGATGGCGCCGAGGAGACTCTCCAGATCGCAATTGCCCGCCTGGGCGACGAGTTCCGTAACCTGATGATCCAGAACGCGGATGTCCTCGACGCAGAGAACCTCCAGGAGTCCATCAAAAGGCTCTCCATTTCCTTCCGATCCGCTTCCCCTAAATCTGCTCCAGAGGACGGAGGAGAGTTTCCTCCGCCGGATCAGCCCTCGGCGACCCGGGTCAACACGATGTACCTCTCGGACGAGCAGATCTCCAACTTGATCTGCCCTGAAGCCATCTCCGACCTTAAAGATATCGCGGACCGGATGATCAAGGCTGGGTACCGGAATGACCTCTGCCGGGTTTATACCAGCGTCCGCTGTAATATCCTGGGCGATTGCCTTTCCCTTCTCGGAGCTGGCGCGGTCAGCAACAAAGAGGTGCGGAGCATGGAGTGGACGGCTCTCGATCACAAGATGAAGATGTGGATCCAAGCCGTGAAACTATCAGTTGGGGTAATGTCAGCTGAAAGGCAGCTGTGCCAGCAGATCATTGCTGCCTCAGATGACCTGAGGGAAGAGTGCTTTGATGAGGTTGCAAAGTTCTGTGTCATGCAGTTGCTCAAATTTGGGGATGCAATAGCTGAAGGGCAGAGGTCCACCGAGAGGCTTTTCCGTACGCTCGACATGTATGAGGCTCTAGCTGGAGTGCTGCCGGATATCCAGGCCTTTTTCTTGGGTGATTCTAAGGATTATATCTGTGAGGAGATTCAAAGCATTCTAAGTCGGTTAGGGGAAACAATTAAGAACACCCTGGCAGAGTTTGGCAATATGATTCAGGCAGAAACTTCAAAGAAAGCATTACCAGGTGGTGAGATCCATCCACTCAACAGGTATGTTATGAATTACGTCAGATTGCTTGCGGAATATAGCACCTTGCTCAATCAACTTCTTGAGGATGGTAGTTTCAATGGACAAGATAGCTCGGAAGGGGGTGAGAGCATGACTCCATTGGCTCACCGAGTGCTCTTGCTTATATCTTACCTGGAAGCAAATCTGGAGGAGAAATCCAAACTTTATGAGGATGCTGGAATGCAAAATGTGTTTCTGATGAACAATGTGCTTTACATTGTTAATAAGGTTAAGGAATCTGATCTGATGTCCCTTTTAGGTGATAATTGGGTCCGTAGGCGGAGGGGGCAGATCCGACGATACTCTACACAATACTTAAGAGCTTCTTGGACTAAAGTATTGTCTTGTTTGAAGGAAGAGGGGTTGTCTGGGAGCTCCCATGGGTTCTCCAAGGCGGTTCTCAGAGAAAAATTTAAGAGCTTTAATCTGGCTTTTGAAGAAGTATATAAGATTCAATCAGAATGGAAAGTTTCAGATCCTCAGCTACGAGAGGAATTGAGAATCTCAATATCAGAACAGCTCCTTCCAGCTTACCGTGCATTTCTTGGGAGGTTTGGCTCACATTTACAAAGTGGATGGCATTCAGGAAAGTACGTCAAATACACAGTGGAGGATCTGGAGAGGTGCTTGGAGGATTTCTTTGAAGGGCTACCTGTGCCATCAAGTTATTTTAGGAGAAAGCTTAGCCTGCCTTAGTGGCTTCCGTACAGTGGTGAGCTTTAACTTCACATTCAATGTGTCCTTTACTCCATTGTAATATTTCATTCAAGTTCCTTTTTCCCTTACAATTATTTTGTTGATTGTGCTACAGTGTTATCAGAAAGTTCAGCTTGCATATTCAATGGATTTGTATGTGTACAGAATGTCAGTTTTGTTCTGTTTATATATATATATAACCAGAACAAATCTATACAGAATTCTTTTATTATCCAGTTGCTGTTAAATAGATCACTTAGCTCCCCAAATATTCATTTCAAATCCAACAATTGGCCTGTCATCACAAAATTTAACATGTTCAAAACAAATTAAACCCTAATGATAGAAGGTATAATATTAACCAGTGTATTACTAATTCATAAAAGGTACAATGATGAGATGGCATTTTAGTTACGTTATTTGGGATGCCATTTCATTCATCTATCCATAGTTTGTTTAAGAAAAATGATGGTTGATTTGTTATAAACTCAAATAGGTTTCGGTTATGATGGATATATATCAAATCAAACAAGTCGATATTAATTAGACATTGTAATTCAAAGACTGGAATAAATTTGTTATAATTTCTACTGTACAGGGTATCTTTTGTAACTTACTGATATTTTTATACTTGGTCTTCAAAACTCATCTTATATTGGACAGAACATTTAACTTTGTATCTTGTTTGAAGGTTTTGATGAGAGCATTGTTGAACTAGAATAGTGAGTGAATAGAGAGTTGAAATAGAAAGGTAACTCTCTATCCCCTTTTATTTCATTTGTTTGCCATTCATCCTTCCTTGGTCTACCTGCTTCCTCTTTCAGCTGCAAAATTGTCAAGTAATTCTTTCTTTCTTTTGGTTTATGCTTATCTCTGTTTCCTTCTTGGACTTTTGTGTCTGAATCTGCTATTACATAAATGAACAACATACCTTTATTTATGATGTATGTACAGGTTGCAAAAATTTGAATGACTTAACAAAATTTTGATGAACATAATATTTGCTTCTTAATTGTATGTTATTACATTTTTCAGCAATGATGACTGGCTTTTGAGTTAGCACATAATTGCATCATTTGATTACCATTTAGGTTGCATCTAAAATGTGTTTATCAATTCAATGATAAGTAACCTGTTCTAAAATGTGCTATGGAAACGTAAGGATCTTTTGGATTTTGTTGCATGCTGATTGCCAAAAGAACTGACACTAGCAGTCTCAAATGACCAGCTTATTGTGATCCAATGAATTATTCATGGTCGTTTCTGCAAGCATTTCTATACTATCTTTCAGTCTTATCTTGGTGTTGGCTTGTGAAAGATATACTAAGTTATGCTAACCTGTTATTCTTTTTATGAATTGATGCACAAATTTCTAGCAAGAATACTACATGCTGAGAATATGCTTCCACTAAATTGGCAGTATAGATCATTTGTTGTTTCTTAGTTTGTTCTACTTGATTTTACTTTGTCTATTCTATACTACAGGAAAAGGAAAGGTGATAATCTATATGATTGTTTCCCCTTAAATTTCTGTGAATAAGCTACATTTTTCTTGTCTATTGGAATCATTATCCTGAAATCTTCAATAATCATTAATAGAAATTTGCTTCCTTGGGTTGTTATCAAACAAAAACTATTCCATGAAAAGAATTTAACATGGGCCACATTTGTTTACTAGGAATTAGTGGATGCTTATGTTTGTCCTAGATTAGTAGATGTTTGTGTTTGTCCTAGATTTTTGCCGAGTTTATTTATTTTAGTCTAGTGTTGTTGATGAGTACATGTAAGATGATCATATGATTTAATTTTTTATAAGTGGTTAAGTAGAGTTAAGTCAGCTGAACCTAACCAAAGTTGATGGATAATTGATATAGCAAGTGTAGATAGCAAGCTTATTGGTATATAACACAATATCAAAATGGAACCATTGAACCACCTAGAAATTTGCGGCAAAATTGATGAAGCATAGGGGATAAATAACTCAAGAGAATAAAATTCCACCTAGACTAGAGGGACTCACCAAGAAGAAGTTCTAACCAAGAGAATTAAAAGGGAATTTTACTAACTTTTTTAGTACATGATATTCCGCTCCTTTAATCATAAAGACTTAGTTAGAACTTCATTGCCATTCACCACTGCTTCTGACTCAGGGCCCACGTTCTACACAAAAAAAAAACACTGAATTTCTCTTTGTAAATTTTAGATACGGTTAAAAAGGGTGTTAGTGTAACATAAGGAGATATTTGAATCACTTATCATTGTTATTCTTTATTTTGCTCTCTCCTTTAGCCTCACGTAGAAACATTGCTACCTTCTTTATTTCATTGTTTTATTTGCCCTAAATGTATGATTTAAGATAAGATTGTTATGTATTAATTTTAACATTCCGTTGGAATAAGTTTTTTTCCTAATGTTGTTATCTCTGGGAGTACAGCGATGGGAAGCTCTATCTCTTCTGCTTAAGAGTAGATGTTGGAGCCCTAATGTTATTGTTTGTTCGCAACACATTGCCAGTTTCTTTCTCTGCTGCATTCTCAAAATATTGATTTATTGATTGTCTTTCTTTAGTATCTTACTTTTATAAGTTGATATTGGAACATTACTCAGCTCTCTTTGACATCTTCTTGTCAATTGAAATTAACTTTGTTTCTCTGTCGATTTTAATTCCTTGCTAGAAGAGTGAATCATCTCCTTTTCTCCCACAGACCCCACTAGTTGCAAATTAATTATTCACTAAGTTTAGAATCATACTGTTAACTTCAGTTTAGGAGGAGTTATGAAAGATGTTATTCATTTTAAAGATGTGATGGACTCATCACATCCAATTTACTGTTTTGAAAATCAGTTCACAGGTCTACCGTCTACACAGTTAAGTCTTTTAATGACTGCACTTGGATTATATCTGCCATCTTGATTGAATCTTTTAACTTCTATTTTTACTTGACACTTTCTATTTCGTTTAACATGCCGAACTCATGATGTTAAAGATGTTAGAATTAATATTTAAATATGTTATGGCTTTAGGCTCATGAAGTATTTAGTTATTTGGGTAATCCTAATGGAGTCTTCTATTAATATATAATATGATGCCTTTTACACACACACACATATATATATAATATGATGTAATAAATTGTTCTCTTAATACAATTAGCACCGCTCTCAAATAAAGATAATCCTCTAAACTAAATGATAAAGAGAAATTAGTGATCTACTGCTAAAACAATTGTAAAATAATTCTGGAAATGGCTCCATGTACAAGAAGAGATTTGTAAGAAGTAAACACATGTCATGTAAAAATACATACTATTGAATGCATAATATTTTCCAAGACTAGTAAGAAACAAGATATTCCTATGGGTTTTCTGATGGATCTTTCTATGAAATGAAATAGAAGAAATAGATGCATACATGATCCATACATAATATTTGCTTTGTTTGATGTTGGCTGGCGGACCAACCATGACGGAGTTATTCGCCATGGGCGGAGTTAAATAGAAGAAATAGATGATAATGAAAAATTCTGTTATGAGGATAAAATGTCTTTCCTCATGAGGGGTACAGTCATAAGAAGAAACGAAGACTCTAAGCAGATATAGAAATAAATATTTACAACAGGGTCATGAACAGTATACCTATGTACACCCATGACCCACCTTTTAGAACTTGTCTTTCATGCATTATCTGCTAGCTCGAAACCCTCCTGAACATATATAGTCTGCAGCTTTCTTATCTATATGCTATCTTCACCAGAAATATCTCCTCTCTTTATGACTGATGCTTTTGTTAGCTTGATTGTAAGCTTATGCAACTCTTCATTCTGTGATAAAACTCATTGAGGCAGTTGATGAAGAAATGATCTTTGTTTTGCTGGTAAATTGGATAGAAGCAGGCTTTGAAGTCATCAGAAGTTTTCCTTTAAGACCTCTGCGCTGATGAGTTGCCTCCATTTGTTTGGGATGTCTGAACTTAATGTTTTGTTAAGTTTTGTTGCCCTTTTATAGAGGGTACCTATCACCATCTCCACCCAGGAGAGGAGCATATCTATGTTTCATGCATTTTTCTGATACTGGAGAACATCCAAAAAGATGCTGACTTTTTTTTTTTTTTTTTGTAGATTCTTTGTTATGTATGATCCTTAAATCTTGTTAGCTGTTACTTTGTGTTTGGGTCTACTCAAATTATAGATTAGTTATTTAACTTGAAGATCCCTTCATTTAATAATGTTAAGACTGGTTCTAATCAGAAGACGGAGACTGCATGGTAGATAAATTTCTTGTTTAGCTATCAATTAGAAATATCTATATGATTCTCTTTTTCACACGGTCTTAGTTCAGATAAGTGATTGTCTTTATCTAGAAGAATAAAGCGCAAGCAATTCTTCCTTATTTTCTGGAAAAATCTGTTTGTTCCATGATATGAGTTTTCTGCTTGCTAAACTGTGGCTGGCAAGGATCCATCCAATCGCCATTAATATTCCATTCCAGGTTGTGAAATCTTCTTCTGTATCTTCATAAATGCTAATGCGACCTTTTATTTATTTTTATTTTTTTAATTGGCATCTACTATTCAGTTTATGTTGATTAATCATGGGTGACCGGTTCAATCCCACTATAATTTCCCACCATCTATTAGCATAAATCGGAAAGCGCTTATAGTGACCTCACTATAAGCGGTCTATTAACTCAGCATTGGTTAATTTTTTATTAAGGGAAATTCATCCTTGGGAAATGAAAAAGGTGTCGTACTGCTGCACTATTGTCCTGGATGCACTAATGGGAGCTTTTAGATTGGACATGAGATTGCCATTAATCTCCTAAAATGATGTTATCATGAGCTTTTAGATTGGACATGAGGTGTGTATTGATATTCAATGAAGTAGCAGGGGAATTTTGGTGATCTAATGATCACGGATTCAAATTGCAGATTTAAATTCTTATAGACAATATTATTACCACACTTTGTCCTATAATGTGAAATTGGATTATTTGCTCTGGATGAGCTTGACTTGATTAGGTGGCTCAAGGAGAAAAGAAAAACAGCAGTGGAAAGATGGGCTTGAGTTGATTAGGGTGGCACAAGATAAAAGGTAAAAAAAGGTGTGTTGTTCATTGAGCTGCAATTATTTCCTGTTTCCTGCCAAGGGATGATGCTTAATAATCTGGGTGTTTGGACTTCACCCACTCAATTTTCAATTTTCTTAGAAACTTGAATGTAAATTATAATAATTATTTTGCACTATAATATAATTATAATAATTATACAAGTATTTTTCTCATCATTTTAATTTTCATAGTTACAATATTTAGAGAAAATATTCAAATTAGGAATTATGAATAGAGACAATTAAAATTTTGGATTGACATTGAAGAGATTTACACTTAGGGGTTATGGAAATAATCCTTTGGGTAATACTTCACCAAAATTAACTTGAAGTCAAGCTCATCCATTGCACCAATCATGATTATGATTCCTAATCATTACACCAATCACCATTGATATATCAACTTGAAGTACTCAAATACCTTATAGCATAATTTAAATTTTATTTATTCTCAAAGCATCATAAACAAGTGTTGGTGTAATGATGTTTCCAAGTGATTGAGTTCAACCTTGATGTTTTGATATATTTGAGAAAGGATTTAAGTTAGGTATAACTTATATTGCTCATGTGTATCGAATCTGATGTTGTTGAGTTGTTTGGTTGTAGATGGTTTGATGACTCAAATGACCTAAGAATTTAGAATAGTGCACATAAGAACTTAGTGAGCTTGGGAATTTGACGTAGTTGAGTTGTTTGGTTGAGAATGGTTTGATGACTCAATGACCTAATAGGAGGTGAATTTAGAAGTGTAGGGGAGAAGGATGACACATGCATAGGCATCTTAGTGCATCTAAGGGACTGAGGACATGATGCGATGAATATTATAGGATAGCCTAAGGTGGACTTGTAGATGAGAGGAACCTTCGATTGAGGGTCACTAGGTCACAAGTTATAGTGGGTAGTTTAGTTAAATCTCAAGACTTTGTGTGGTTTTACAAGATTATAAGCCAAGTGGAAGAATTTCTAAGTTCTAAATTGACCAAAGAGTTTAGTCTAACTTTTGAGTTAATTGAATGCAAGGATTCACACAGAATAAAATATTTCTACTCGGTCAATAGTTTATCGGGGGTTGCCTCCTCTAATGGAGGATGAATAGTTGTTCAACAAGATCTTCAATCGATCTCTCGGATATTCATCAAATTACTCAATGGTTACATTATCTTGAGAATTTGACTAGAGCCATCTCCAATCGGCTTGAGACAGCTAAAATAGAGTTATTGGGGTATCACTTATATTAGTCTTGGAGGTTTTTTTGCGTGGGCAAAGGTGCACAAAAATGTTTAAGATTTTGCTATGACCAAGTGCTTGAGATCTAACAACGCTTCAAGGACTTGAGATTCAAGTTGAACAAGTCCTTGGTAATCTCTCTCCTTAAGCTTAACATTTCATTTGTATTTGAGAAGAGAGATTTGTAATCATCTCTATGGATTGGAGAGTAAGAGGCTTGTTCCGTTGTTTCTTATAAATGAGCCGTTGTAGTGGATTGATCACGAGTGACTTATAGTATGTCATTCAAATGGGGTGATGTAGAATCACAAATTGGATCTAGCAATTGTGGAGTTAAACCCAAATGTCATTTTTCCTAAAGAAGGGGAAGTTTCACGAGTGTCGTGCAAAACAAAGAAGAGCCACGAATCAATAACGAGACTCTTCTCCGCTAAAGAAAAGTGGATCAAAGCAATGGAAGAAGAGATGTTGTCAATGAGATCAACCATGTTTGGGAATTATTCAATCTTTGTAAGGTATGTCAAGTGATTAGGAGCAAATGTGTTTTCAAAATCAAGCATAAAAAGAATAATTCAATTGAAGGATACAAGGCCTCCCTTGTGGCTAAGGGATACCTCTATGGTAAGATTTACCTCTTTATATTTGATTCTAGCCATAGTTGCAATTTGGTTTTAACGCTACACAAATGGATGTAAAAACTATCCTTTTTTTAAAAAAAAATAATAATGAACTAGTAGAAGAAATATATATATAATAACTTGTATACTAAAGGTCAAGAATACAAAGTGGGTATAATATTAAGATCAATTTATGATCCTAAATACTCTTTTAAACCGTTGTATTTGAGATTGATTGATACAATTAATACTATTAAGAGTAATTGTTTTAAGAAGAGAAGGTATCATACAATATGCATCCATATTCAAATCTTACTTTAATATAATTATGATATATTTGGTGAAATATAATTTGAGATTAATTTCTGTTTACTTTTATATATGCTTCGTTATTTCGTATAAGATGCTTGTTTAGCATTTTATCTATCTCAAAGCATACACACATTTATATTAAATACATAAAAATATATTTGAGATTAACCTTCTCACATAGACAACCACCTTAACACAATTTTAAACTTAATTATCTAGGTGATAATTGAATGTATAAGCTTAAAATATTAATATAATTACTATGTCTGGTATTCTTAATGATGAAAATAGTCAGTGATTTTGACTAGAATGATTGTGAACATATCATTTAATCCTCTTAAAGCCAACTAAAATTTTGATACAAGAACGTATAGAATTAAATTAGACATTTTGTATGTCTTAATTATAATTAGTATTATAAAATTCTACCTTAAGTGCTATATCTAACCATTATTTGAGGACGCTAAATAATCTCATTTTATCACCTTTATATGTCGATGCGGTAGGGGGAATAAATATCATAACTCGTGTGTTAATGTTCTATAGAAAATAGTGCAATGAAAATAATAAACACAACTATAAAATCAAACCAAAAAATCTCATTCAATTTACTTGTTGAGTTAATGACATGATATTATCAATTTTTGACCTAAATCCGAATAGTTTTGCTCTTAGACTTTACCCAAAAGGTCTCTTACCGATGGAGATATCTTTCTCTTATAAATCGATGATCTTTTCCATGTATTTTTAATATGGGACTATTATTGGTGCAATTATCACCAATGACTGAACTTAGGTTTTGATCAATGACAAATGGTTATAGTTAGTTGTTGTGTGATCTAATATTTTTACCAAGTATGCAGGATTTAAACTTGATGGGCTGAAGGACCAGATACCAGGTTGAAGTCCAGATTAGTTGAGATCTAGTAGGAAGTGCAGGTTGGTTGAGACCTGGCAGAAGAAAGTCCAGTTGGATTGATAACTAGCTGAAATCCAGATTGGTTGATATCTGACAGAAAGTCCTGGTGGGTCAAAAGGCCCGATCAAGGAAGTCGGCGACCGGTAAGTAAGGTAAGTCACTGGAGGAGAGTAACTCAGTGAGGACGCGTTCCCCGTTGAGGAAACTGTAAGCATCCGTCCGACCTAGGGTTTCAACGAA
>JBBPFP010000068.1:7612028-7634104 GCA_037974795.1 Kaempferia galanga
ATATCTAATTATTAAAATGTTATAAACAGAAGTTTTCTTTTAGTTGATTGAAAAAAAACATTAGACTATTTTTTTTAAAATATCTAATGTTTTTTTTTTCCAGAAAAATAATATCGTCGAAAGCTAACAACTTTAGGTCTTAGTTTTTGATTTTGATTTGAAATTAATTGTATTAATGGGGTTCGATTATTGTTGAGAATTTTTATCCAGCAAGCGGTTCATTGCCTACTCAGAGTCTCTTCGGCCATGCTATTAATGCTAATTAAGGTGATTAGAATACGCTTAATTAATGTGATATTTTATTTTAAAAAGTGCAAAATAAATAAAAAAATAAGATTAGAATTTGAATTCAAATCCAGTGCTCTCTTTACTAGTGCAATCTTCTAATATAGTCCTCCCAATTCTAAGTAGGAGGGCAATCTTCTAATCTATAGTCCCCTCCTAATCCTAAATAGGAGGGCGATCAAATTAGGAGGGACTAATATATGAATTACTAATCTGATCCAACGGTCCTCCTGATTTGAGACTAGGAGGGATTATTGAATAGACGATGGAATACACAACTGTTGAAATCGTTCCGTTGTTTAATCATTTTATAAAAAAATAATTAAAAAATACAAGATGCAAAAGAAAGAGTTAGTGCAAATTCTATATTATATAAATAGTTAAATGAATGTTCATTTCATTATAAATTATGATTGTATGATTAATTATAGTGTAGTGGTAGATGCCTGACATCAAATTATTATTATTTTCTTTTATTCTCTCGGCGTTGAGTTTTTCAATTTTTATCGATAAATGATTAACTAAAAAAGAAATTTTTTAGTGAACGTGTCATGGTACAGTGTATTACTCTTTATCTAATAATTGAATTGAACCCTTCAATCTGTTCTTCTCACTTGACAACCAATGGTGGCGAGGTAGTGGGGTGAGACGTGAGATGAAGACGAAAGGTTCTGCTTAAATACAATTCTTGATTGAGGACATACAAGGTATGGATATAAAGAGAAAAAAATACATAGTCCTCGTTAAGCATAACCCACATATACAAGGATCAAAGTAGCAGTAGAATTCATAGTTCAACACCCACCTTGCTAGGTTCGTTTTCTTCAGGCAAATCATACGCAGTTCCAACACAGTAGTATGCATTATTATCATCTGAAAATGAACAGCTGATGATGGAGCAACCATATTCACAAGAGTCGAGCGGAAAGTTTGAAATGAACTCAAAAGTTTGATCATCCAAAAGGTAAATGTAATTCCTTCCAGTCTCCTCATAACTAATTTGGCATGTCTTGAAACACCAAATTGAAAATGTTCGTGATTGTTCCTGATGGCAAATCCGATGAGCATGTTCATGTTGACTCAAAGGAACTGTACGATTGCAAAGCTCTGGTATATCCCTTATCGTACCAATAGATAGTTTGTCTTTTTTAGCAATAGCTAGGCTGTTTAAAAACTAATACTAGATGTCAATTAAATTTGAATGAGAAAGAAAATTAAAAAAAAAACCAAAAAAATGGAGAGACACTTGAAAATTTGCATCTATCAACATTCAAGCATTAAGAGAATTTCACTGGTACCAAAGAATAAAATATATAAATATAATGGAACAAATGGTGGGGCATATTTTCTCTATCACCTAGCATTACTCTAATAAAATATGGATCAAGCACAAGGTTCCAAATAATGTGATGCTAGGAAAAGTTATATGTAGTTTCCAAATATTAAAAAATTAATTTTAAAAAAACTTTGATTAAATATATTTTTTAATAAAAAATTGGGAAGAACTTACCTCTGTGAATGTCACGAGCTCCCACTAAATGCTCTTAACCCATCATTTCATTCAATGATTTGATATTCAACACTAACTGATTGATTCTTACTTATCATTTTATATATTTACTTATTATTATAAGATAATAAAATTTCAGTATTACATGTTTTTTCATATTTTCATTTTTATTTTTATTTTAAGTTCATAACTATTTTAATAAATTATTACTTTTACTTTATTTCTAAACTAATATTTGTACTCATACAAGTCTAATTTAATTTATTATATAAATCGTATATAACCGACTGTATTACAAGAAAAACCGGACCGAACTGTAATAAAATAGTTTCATTTTGGATTAGAAATTTTCAAAACTGAAACTAAAAAAAATCAAACAGTAGTAAAGTAAAACCGAATCAAACCGACCGATGTCCAACCCTAACTAAGAGACAATGAACAACTAACCTTAACAAATTAATGTATTATTAATTAAAAATTAATAAATTCTTATTAATGAATCATGATTCTAGAGTCTAAGATGATCAGCTACCGTATATTATTAAGAATCTTTCTCATTAATCCATTATAGATCTAAACTTTGGAACTCAACTGCGGTGTTTTATTAGGAATTTTTCTCAGGTATTCATGTATTATGTTAAACTTATTAGTAGTTTTCTTTAGTTATTTTTTATATAAAAAATATGCACTATCATGATTTTTCGTTAGTCTCACATATATCTTAGGATTAATAACATTACCCCAAGCGGAAAAACTTCTATAAATATCTTAGATCGGCAATGTTATAAAGCATACTTTTCTTGACCTTTTAGCTAAGATAAAATGTAGTATATTTTTTTTATCAATTTAATATCTGATATAAAAAATTAAATTAATTTTTATAAAAGAGAATTATATCATGGCATTGCATTTAATATCATCAATTTAAATTTTATATGCATTTTACTTATTAAAAAATTAATTTGTGTCAGTTTATTTGTTGGCATTAATTTAATTGTCTTTATTTGGTTTTTGGACGTTAATCCAAAATTGTTTTAAAAATTTTAATATAGAAAGGGAATATAGAAAAAAAAAGGAAATTTTTAGGAAAAAGGATTTTCGAAGGGTGTCGTATGTAAAATACACGATCTATCAATGTTTTTTGAATAAAATCAAACAAAGCGAACGAAAGGTTATGTTTGAGAAAGTTGGTCAATTGATTAGTTAGAACAGTTGACCAATAAACAATGACAAAATTGCTGTCATGATCTAACATCATGAAATTTACAACAATTAGATATCTGCAGGGTATTGTACAGTAGCAGTCGATTAATGACGATTTGAAAAAAAATAAAATAGTAATTAATTTAAAGGTGGAGGTTATATATACAAGGTGTTGTAGACACGGGAAGACTATTGACTCTTGCTCGCTGACTCTCTGTAATAAGCTCTGGTTTTCATCCTTTTCTCTTCTTTGGAGACACGCGACTTGAAGAGGTTTCCTACCTCTGGTTGCTGACCAAGGAAGAAAAAAAATTAGAGGCACTTTCAAGGAGTGGATCGATGGAAAATTGGATCGAGAAATCTCCCTACGAACAAAAATTATATTCTATTCAATTCTTAAGAAAGCATAAACATAATGATTAGAATTGTGGAAGCAGAATCCATGGTTTACAATTGAATTTGGCGAATAATCTTCAATTAACCCTTATTTATAGAAGCCTAAGTTTATTTATTTCTAATTTGATCCCTCAACAAATAAGAAATCGAACACGATATCCACACTTTTATATTCATAATAATTAATTATAAATTAGATCACATTAATTTATGATTTATTTAATTGATAATATTAAATTGATAATTACAAATGTGATCTCAAAATTCTAATATAAACCTCTTGAAAGAGTATGAGGGCCCTGAGAGAACTCCAAATTACGTCAAACATCGTGCGGGCACTAGCACCCAACTGCTTTAGTTGGCGTTTTAGTTAACTGTTTGTTCCGTCAGTCAACTGGCTTTAATAGTTGCTTTTTGATACAACTATTATAATGAATTAATTGTTCCGTGATTACTATTTAATCGTCCTCTAGTCGGTTATCTTTAATCGTAGCTTTTGGAAAATTGTTATAACAAATAGTTATGTTACATTAGATTGGTTGTTATGCTAATTGACTCAAGTGACTACCAATCGTTTGTTCAACAAAGATGACCAAATAGTGCTCTTCGTCTAAGTTACAGTCCACTGCATAATCGATTACCATATGACATCAGTTTACCAAGTCGTCTATTAATTAAGTTGACTCGATAATTCGTCGACCGGTAACACCGATTCAATTGATTGAGTAGTGGCTAAACCAATTCTAATGATTCAGATACTGGCATGTAGACGAACGCAACAAGGCCAGCAATGCTTATCAAATCACGATGTGTTTATAGAAGAACAGGCATGATTCAGGCTACCAATGCGGCGTAGAATCAGAGATATAGGAACATACTTACATATAGTAGGACACAACCGGCCCCTATAAAGCCAATGGTCATGCTCATGGGATATTGTACACACAATAGCCAAAGGACTCGAGACTAATCTAGTGAACTTTCGACCATCAGAAGGTCAACAATGCTGATCAAATCGCGCTGTTTATAGAACAGCAGAGGTTAACTAGGGCATGAAACTGGATACCAATGTGATGTAGAATCAGACAGATAGGAACATACCTACATGTAGACGGAGACAACAGGCCGCAGTTCATGCTCATCAGCTCTGTTTGAGTTTTATATGCACCAAATGTTTGTGTTCGATGTCTATAGAAAAACTTGCTGGTACTCTTCAATTCTGTGTAATATATCCTATTTCGCGACAATTCTCTCGAATCCAATTCTTAACGAATCCTAGATGAGAACATCAGAAACAGTGCGATGGCGTTTTCATCAGCAACTAATGGTGATTATTTAAAGCAATCACAAATATGATAAACTTAGCTAAAAGAACAATTCCATTGAGCTGTAAACACAGGAGAGAAATTCTTGATTATATTGCAACTTCCCTTCCGTCGCGTGTTACTCATACTCTTCATCTGGCAGAATTGCTGTCAGGAGCGAATACTTGACCCTCAGTGAGATCTTGCCCCTCTCTAAATGCAGCTTCGCACCGGAGACCACCCAATACCCTGGGCTGTCCTGTGGGCCTCGTGACATCTCAGTTGTATCGACAAACTTGAGCAACTTCGGAGGAATTGGAACTGGTGGGCCGCCTGGATACACCGCTGAGTTGATGTTCACATCTGCTGGCCTTGGCGGAGGTTTCTGGATAGCCATGGAGAAATGAGTGCTAATGAGTGTCGAGAAGAGACCAGACTTTTGCACTAAGTTTGGTGACCCATCCCACTCAGGATCTTTGACCAACACAGCATTAGAAACTGACGAGAACTGGAGGCGAAGGAAAAGGACTTTCTTTAGACCATGATACTCTACGTGCAACTGAGCCCCAGTGACAATTGAAAGATCATCATCAGGTTCAACAGGAGCTGTACAGACATGAGAAAAGTGCTGCCAAGAAACAGGCTCGTAGTACTTTCGGTCATGAGAATCAGTAGAAAAGTGGTCACTTGCATTGTCACGGAGCTGAAAAAATTGTGGATGAGAGCAAAGATGTTGCAGATGGATTGCTAATCTGTTACTCCTTTTACCTTCCAAATATAGCCGGAGTCCAGTCACAGGCTTCTTCCTCACATCCACCTGAAAGCATAGTTGATTACAATTACAAGAGAAAGCCCAACATAATTTCATCTCAAGCAAAATCGGAAAACACAAGGATTATTTTTAAAACCTCATAATTCATACTTCTTGCAACCAAAATCAAACAACTATGGCAGTGCAACTCTGGAATAAACTATAACTTCTAGGGGAAATTAAAGCAAGAAAAGAATTATACATAGCACATACCAAAATCTCAGGGACAGAGAGTTAACTAATTAGAACAAATAATATGCAAAGTGAAAGTTTCAATCAAAAACTAAAATAAGAAAACAGGGTCAATAAGTTCCGGTAAGATGCATCTGTTTCTAGAGTAATATGGTGAAGATTTTTTATAAGCTTCTAGTATGTAAGCTCAAGCTGTTTGTAAGAAGCATCTGTTTCTAGAGAACTATGGTGAACACCTTTGGTCAGCTTCTAGTAAGAATTGAGCACCCCCATTACATAAAAATGAAAGCTATATGCAATTATTTATGCACATATTTTGGTTTTAACCTTTTCTAATACTTTCTTCTATTTTTACCTTTTTCTACTACTCAATAAAAGCACATTCAATATGAATAGAAATACTTTTTTTTATAATAATAATTCCCTCGTTCTTCTATCACATTTTCTCCTGCTTTGCCCCCATGAGTGTGAAGAGTAATAAAAAAACCAGGGTTCAAATCCCAAATGGGACATGTATCTGGAGATCTGCTTTATGAGTGTGCATAAGCTATACTCCAGTTTTATCCAATAGGCAAACCAAGGGAAAGCCATCTACCTCAAGGATTAGTTCGGCGAAGTTCAGTGTGTGGGTTATCAAAAATATAAAACAACAATCAAGCCTTATCCCACTGGTGGGGTCGGCTATATGGATCCTTCCACGTCATTTGACTCTATCGCCTATTATATCATCATTTATATTTAAATAAATTTTCTTATTTTATTGTCGTTAACCAAGTCTTTTTTAGCATTTCTCTTCTTCATTAGATGTGCATATTTGTCATATTTTCACATCGTCTAACTAGAGCATTTATTAGTTGTTTAAGTGCAGTATCATCTTAAACGTGTCTTCTAGAATTTTTCGAACTTCGACTTTCTATTTAATATTTTCATTTCTTATCTTGTACATCCTTGTATGTCCGCACATCTAACTTAACATTCTCATTTCTACAACTCTCATCTTCTGCTCATTTTCATTTCTTCATTTGATTTGCACATTTGTCATAATTTCATACCTGCCTGGACTTCCATCACTTGCCAACTCACAATTTAACTTTCCATTTGGCAATGCCCGTTGAACTTTCACCAATGCGAACTCCTATTTGGATTTTTCGCCTTACTAACTCCTTATTGGACTTCCACCAATATCAACACTTGATGCGCTTCTTCTCTGTTGTCAACTTTTTATTGGACTTCCACTAATGCCAACACTTATTGGATTTCTCTATTGTCAACTCCCTGTCAAACTTTCCATGCGCCCTCATTGGACTTTCCATCTGTTAGCTCGCAGTTAGACTTTCTATTTGCCAATTGTCAATTACATATTGGACTTCCATTTTTGCTAATGACCTCGATTAATTTAGACTTTGTTCAATATCATTGTTTAATTACCTTTGGACCAAGGCAATTAATGTCACATGTCATGTCAAAAATAGAATTTATTTGAATAGGTGTTTAGGAGAAACCCGTATGAAATTTGGTTTGGAAAAAAATTCTAACAATTAAACATCTTAGGGTGTTTAGTTGTAAGGTTTACATTCTAAACAAAGGATCATGTAAGAAATTTTTTGGCTAAGACGCATGAAGGTATCCTAGCTAGATATTCATCATCGAGTAGAGCTTATAGGATATACAATAAAAGGTCTCTCAAGGTTAAGGAATCCTCAATGTTGTGTTTGATAGAAACCATGAAGTTATACCCAGCACTCTCCCATTGATAAGAATAACAATGAAAATTGAACCAAAAAAAATGTCTTTGGTCTTGAAAAACTAACTTTGGAGTTAAGGATGATTCTGATCACGAATATAAGGGAAAAGAGAAGACTTCTGAGTGCGTGGTTCCACCTCAATCATCTAGGTCCTCTAGGATTAATCCCAGCCACCTCATGGAACAAGTTATAGGAGGTATTTCCCAAATATCATGATTGGAAGTACTATTACAGGAAGTTATGTGCATATAAGTCAAATTTCAATAAAGGATTTCTAGAAGAGAAAGAACTGCATGAGATCAAAAAGTATTCAAAAATATTAACAATTTTCATGCATATTTGTCAGAAAAAAACAATCAAAATAAAAGGGAGATGCATTTGTTCCTTCATCATTGCATTCAAGAAAGAATCAACTCTTGTAATATAAGTTAGACCCACTATGGACTTTATATGGAAAGTGCATAATGCAATACAACTATTGAGTTTCCTAAAATTATCTTGATATTGATATTCGAACAAGAATTACCTAGCTGGTTAAATCCAAAGGGGTATAATACACAAGAATCAACTTTTCACTTCATGCTGGTTTTCAAGTTTTTATAGTAACCTAAAGAGAGCTCATTTGTAAATTAAGAGCACTAAAGAGTCCAGTGAGGAACAAATATGCATGAATGAAAATAATTACCACGCTGGTATTAACATAAAGCTTTGGGCCCATGAAGGCAAACTGAAGAGATGCACTGCTCTGCTTCCTCCGCTGTGGATCAAGTTGAAGATCACAGTAAACAGGAGCCCACTGTCTTGGTAGCTGAAAGTCCAAAAATTGATGAAGTTCTTCTATTGGCGGCTTATCTAATGCAATGAAGAACCAAATGTAAGCACATAAATCTTACTCCTTCCCAAACTACATACAAATTTTAGAAGGTGATGGTTACTCAAAAAGAACTTCAAAAATACAAGTATTATCATTTTGAAGGTAATGATATCTCAAATGTAATAGTTGAAACTTAATGTAAAGAGGTGGGAATATACTGCTCCAACTCTGTGCCAAAACCAAAACCAAGCGGCATGGACTAAAGTTACATGTTCCACCCATACCACTTGTGTTGACTATGGCAACCCTATGTATCGTCCACACGGGCAAAGCAAATTTTAGTTTTGGCCAATATCAGGTGAGACACACTTAAGCCTCATGTAACAAAATTTCAGTCATTCAAATCCAAATTAAACCTAATTTGAATGTAAGTTCAAATAATAATGAATTAAATATACAAGTCCCTTTCAATCAATTGTCTTTAAAAGAATTATCACTGACAAGAAGACCTTGGGCAGTGAGAACCATGCCTCTTCTGTATCAACCGAGTGATGAGGTCAATGCACACTCCGACTCAGACGCGAACTCTATTGAACGACTACAAAACTTCTCTTCCCACCAATTTTGACAAGCTAATCAAAGACCGAGAAGACGACTCACACCTACTCTACTCGAGTTGCTCCAAGTTTGACATAGATCTGGACTCCATCTACGGGGTGAAGATGCAAATACAGGTTATCTAATGAATCACCTCCCTAATTTGTTCCATCCGCTTGATTGAACTGTTGAAGAGAAAGGGGCACAACTATAACAACCTTCTTTGTTATTCTTCCATATTCTTGATTTGGCATGCTACATGGCACCTTGTGGGGACGCAATACTCATGGGGTTCAAAATTCTTCTATTAATTGTTAAAAAAAAATCATACTAAATGATAAGAATGCCCAAATTGAAGATGTTGATATCTTGTCAAGAGTCGGAGTTCTCATTGGTGCATAAAAACGATGTGGATTAATTAAAATTTATATTTAAAACCTTTAAATAAGAATTTATAAGATTGTTAAACTTAGTTTTCCCTTTTTTTTTTATTAGAACATTTGAAAATCAGCACATTGCCCACATTGCCAACACAAGTGAATTATAGCAGTACCATTATGTCAATCAAACCGATGAAAATCAGCAACACAGATGAATTATAGTAGCATGGTTTGAAATCTCATATCGTGTCAAGCGTAATGGTCAAAATGTGTTGTTCCAATAAATTAATGAAAGTCGATATCACTTGGAACAAATAATATCTCCTTCCTATGTTTCATCTCCTTTCTTCAATCTCCAATCTATCACATGCACCAAGTATCAAAACATTAATACAATACTGAAACAATGTCATTCTAGTAAAGACTGAAACTTCAACAAAACTTGAGATTTTGTACTACCATTATATTGATTTGTCTTGGTAAGTACTGCAATAGATAGAATATCAAATTGTGCGTATAGAAGAACTAGTAACCATTATGCATTTAGGTAACTCTCACTCTCTTTTAGAAGATTTATTGATCCCGACGTCTTTACCTCCTAGAAAGGGGTTCGTCTTGCTCTCTTTAAAAAAAAATCATTTTGATTTTGCTAGGACTGAAGGAGAGCCTTAGCGCAATAGTAAAGTTGCTACTGTGTAACTTAGAGGTCTCGGCTTCAAGCCACGAAAACCGCCTCTTGTAAAGAAGGATAAGGTTGCCTACAATAGACCCTTCCCGGGACCCGCATTGGTGGGAACTTCGTGCACCGAGCTGCCCTTGATTCAGTTAGAACTATGAAACATAGCTAGAGGGAGGTAAATGCGCATTCGATTTCGTTCATGCTCATGTCTGCAAATCGTCAGTACGCACAAAAATATAACCTGGACATAATCTACTTGAAGAAAAGTCCCCTTGAAGCCCTATTTATAGAGTTTTTGTTGTTTTTGCTCAATCTGTTTCATCCTCATCTATCGACTAATTCACTATTCTCACAGTGTGACACCGGTCAATTATTCCTTCTTCAATTTACCAACTTGTATCCTAGTGGGCCAACCGGGACACCATTTCCGCTCCATTTGGATCATGATTGATTCTACTACTAACTCAATCATCATCAGACACTAAGTGATAGTTATTGATTTCTTCGGTAACATCTTGCCTTGCTCATGAGTCGACTAATCATTCCTCAATCGATTGCCTAGTCGACTAATTCCTCATAAAAAGACATTTTGTTCATTGGCATTTCGGCATAAGTCAACTACCTAGTTGATTCAATTATCATTCGTATCAATCGACTTATACCGTGACTTTAACCAACTCTAAGACGGAATCTTGTCCTACCAATAGATCTCATGTCTCCAAGACTTTCTCATCTACCTATTACAGTTCCACTTCAACTTAGTAGGACTTTCAATGCTTGGAGACCATTTCTCTAAGATTTCATTCATTGCCTAATTTTAGTCACCCTTGACTAACCACAACTTCAAATGCCTACAGACCGTTTCTCTAGGACTTTATTCATTTCATTAATTGTCCAATGTTAGTCACCCTTGACTTCCTATGACTTCAACTTGCCTAGAGACTAATTTTAACCCACTAGGACATCTACTTAGCCGAGCATAAGTCAACCTTGATCTAATAGAACTTCCACACCGTCAATCATCCAATCCTCCATACCCTATCTGGACTTTCTTCACCAGCCAACCATCCAGTCAACCACTTAGTCCTCATTAGCATACTTAAGACTTTTATCATCTGCCAAGAACCTCAAAATAGAACATACCTCATACATTCTAATACATTCAAGAAACTACAGCAAGATTTTGTGGTTCTCAATTCGTCATTGCAGACCTCTTGTTCTCGTAGTTTTTTTGTTGTACTATTCATGTTATTTATTTCATTTTGATTTTTCTATTATACTTACTATCAATATTCTCAATGGTTTTGTAAAAGCTTTCTCTGGTTTCATAAGATTCCTAAGAAGACGAAATTAAAGTTGTTTTTGTGGAGTTCATAAGCCACAGTGTAGGAATTAAGGTTTCTGAACCATGTAAAATACTTATCAATTTTTCTATTACTCTTAGATCTATTAGTTATTCGCACAAATTTTTCTATAATAATATCTCTATCGTCAGTTTTTCAAAGAACACATTCCATTACACATTCATCTCATCCTTAAATTTCTAAAGTCCATTTGAGTCTTCACTAGATTTTTGAGAAGATTTTTATTTCTGCTGCATTTTAAAAAAATTGAAAACAATTTATTTCCCCTACAATTCTTTAAAGTATTTAAGAATTTCCACTGCATTTAGACAACTGTGATTAAGGTTTTGAAATAACTTTGATTACGCTATTCAACCCCCATCCCCCTAGTGTCTCTCTCAATCCAAATACTAAAGATGTAATTTAGTCCCTTACCATGTATATACTGCTGCCTACACTATATAGTATATTCTAAAGCATATAAAACATTCATACATCAACATCACTTTGAAAGGAATCCTAAATTTCATAACTGTGTTTCCAACCAGAATGATGAAAAAAAATCCACCTACCTCGGAAACTTCTACATCCAAATTTGCAGATCTGGCAAATGATAGGTTGGTTTGGCTCTAGGCATAAGCAATTGCTAAAGTATTTGAATCTTTGGTTTCCACCTACCTCAGAAACTTCTACATCTAAATCGATAGATCTGGCAAATGATAGGTTGGTTTGGCTCTAGCCATAAGCAATTACTAAAGTTTTTGACTTTTGAGTCTGATTTTCATAAATCAGATTCAGTATCTAATTTCTTTCCCATCCACAGCAGTTGCAAATTAATGAAAAATATATGTAAAAATTAAAAGTATAGATGGATTTCTTTCCTAAATGCTTATGTTTGTGGGAGAAGTGGTCTTCCACCCTCTTATATTTAACATGGGCCATTGCAATTCACTTCCCATGTCCTTGTGTGAAGGGCAGAGTTTCTTTTATCCTTTAGTGTCAAATTTATAGCTCGTAAAGGAGGATAGGCAAAAGTGCAAATTTTGTGGAAACAAACTGAGAACTCATCTTCCTTTTTGTAATGCTATACAAATCAATGAAAGGCATGACAAGCTTCAGTGTTAAAAATACCTGATAATGATGCAAACAATAATGGATCAATTTAAAATAAACTTCTCAAATAAAATAAACTGGATCATTTAAAATCAAGTTTTCATGTAATTGTTATTTACTAAAAAGTATCTTTTCATAATTAATTAAGTCTATATTGCAGCAACTCTAGCTATTATTGGGTGATTTGGGTCTAAAAAAGAGATCTAACCCCTTAGTTTTTACCAATTCCAGTTTAATAAGGTTTTGATAGGGTTGCAAATGAACCAAATGTTCATGTGCAAACTTGGTGTTCGGCTTAGTACGAGCTTGTTTATGTTCGTTCAATATACACATGGTCAATTAAATAAACAAAATTGAACAACTCAGTAAACTAAACGAACAAACTTAAATACATATATATTCAGTTCATGAAGATAATGAATTGTTCGTGAACAATTTTCATAAACAATATCCACAAAAAAAAAAAAAGTTTATGAACTATGTTCATCAATCAAGCTCTTATGAATCTTGCAAATAGACAAAAAAAAGTTCTCAAAATGAACAAACAAGATTGTAATATCAAAAAAATCAAACAAGCTCGAATTGAGAGCACAATAACATCTAAATGAGCCAAGCTCAAGCTCAAAAAAAAAAAAAAAGTCAAGTTTGAACAACCGTTTCAACGTATGGTTCATTTTAAACTCGGCTTGACTTAGCTCGCCTATCAAACAAGCTTGAACAACACAAAACTTGGCTCAATTTGGCTTATTTAGAGCCCTAGGTTTTGGTCTCTCTTTATGAGTGTTCTCTCTCAAGCAAATCTCTAGTGTTGCAACAAATAGTGAGGAACTTTCCACTTCGACTTATAATTTGTAATTTCCAGATGAGACCTCAATTTAGTCCCATCTTAAATAAACTATAACAAGTTGAAATACCTCACATATGTAACAAAGCAATAAACGTGTAATTTTGAGTCACTATTGTTGTTTCAATGAGTTCCGATACTAAACTATAAGAGTGTCATATCAATTCGCACAAGCGTTTTTGACAAGCACTATCAACATTATGGATAATCAACCAAAGGTGATTTTATAATATATCTAAGACTGCAAGCAAGACCTACATATCTGTCATGTGCTGAAATTCCAATTGCAACATTAATTTTCCATAAGCACTCAAGAAAATTATTGGAGCAAAGTCAAATCAATTTCCAATGAAGGAAAAAACACTCTTATATTTTTAGAGATAAGATGCCTTATAATAAGGGAACAAGCTTGAATGATACTTAAAACATGCCAATAATTTCGTTAGACATGAGGAACTCCTAAAGACCGGTTGAGTTGTGCTATAAAATTTCACTTATCCAAAAATAAATAAAACATGCCAATAATGGAAAATTGAGACAAAAGCAATGCTCATTGACCCACAAATTTATTTTGGAAATAAATATATTTCATATTGTAATAATGGAATTAAAACTTACATCGTAGGTACAGATTTAAGGCATGCTGTAGGAAACCACTTCCAGGAACTCCATTCAAAAGAGAAGTAATTGGCAGAAAGGACATTGAAATAACATCAGGTGCAGAATGAACACTGTTCAACCACTCAATATGAGATAAATCCCTTGTATCTCTTCCGCCTCTTCTTTTCGGGATTTCTATAATGTCCTAAAATTTAGTACAAAAAGTAACGAATGATCCAAGGAAGAAGTATAGCTAAAGTAAGAGCTCTTTTCAGGATTAGAAACCATGCCACAAAGGACTAACATAAATTTTTATACCTCTTTTGGGCAATAAGAGCAGGATGGACTGGCATTGACAAGCCTAAGCCTTTGCTCTCTCATTTCAAACTGCACCAGGCACTAAAATGATGGTATAAGTGATGCTAATCTTATAACCACTATGTAAATTGGATTAAAGAAAAATCAATAAAACTAGAAAGAGCTGGGAACCTTCACAATAATTGTTCTCATTTTTGTCCAGTTACAAGATAAGTTTCAAAAATGATGGGGTATAATTTTGCACAACTGAGCAAAACTTAATCTAAAAAGAAAGTTTAGAATTAAATGAATATGGTTATGTATTAGTATTTGCATAGGCAAAGATCTAAAATGTAAAAGAATTGTAGAAGCAACATCAAGGAGAAAAGTAGCAGAGATAGCAGCAAAGCAAGGAACAGAATCAAAGACAGAGCACTAAGATTGATGAGAATTAGCAAAGCAATAACAAAAATACAAAGGTAACGTAGGAGGAATATTTGGTAGCAGGACCCTAGATCAACAAGAATAAGAAAAGGCAAAAAAGAAAGGTGCAGCTAGACCTGATGCCCTATAGACCATATCCGCATGTGTTTATGATCAATTCATTTTGTTTTTACATTGCTTGAGGGTAAATCCCACACTATGAAAAATAGAAAATGTCGAGCTGTGAAAGAGAATTATGGATTATCTCAACAAGAGCTCTAGGATAAAGGGGAATGAAGCAAATAAGGGCAGCATTGGTTCATGATTCTCTTCTATTATTCACGTCACCGCAACAAGAAATGTGAGAGACAGAATATTTTTCTACTGAGAATTCAAATTTTGGTATATCAAAACAGAAATAATGCTACCGGAGATTTTTTTAAAAAAATTGTGATAACTTGTTCGTCAGCTAAAAATATGACTAATTATGATAAATTTAATCAATAAATTAATAATGTATTGTTTTTACCTTTAATGTTTGATAATACTATACCTACGATATAAAATCAATAAACAACCTGAATTTAACAATTATATATACTATCAAAAAAAAACATTGTTTCTAAAGTGATATAACAAATTATTACATAGTATATAATTGCTCTTTATTACAAAACGATTACATTATGTTCCAGTGTTATAATATGGTAGGGAGAGCAAACATTACATTGGAGAAGTACAAACTTACCACAGTCATAAGGCAACATTAATAGCAATTGAGAAAATTGATACAAGGAGTTGAATGCAACAATGAGCATTTAATTTTTTTTACTTTTATTTACTCAATCTATGTAAGGACCATAAATATAAGAGTGGAAGTTGTCCTTCGACTGTGGTGCAGTGTGGTTAAAATCTATTTAGGTAGGAGATTTGTATGGTTATTGATGTAGTTGTAAACAAACAAGGTAGTTACTGTAACTGAACGAAAAGGAATACATATGTGTGGGATACTAGGGATTATTAGATCCTAACAAACAAAGTGATCTTAATTTTCTTTCTTCCCTTTAATAAGATGGTGAGCTATCTTAACAGTTAACACAAACAATTTCACATCTGCATGAAATTATAGGTCAGCAAAATCAAACTTCAAAGCATCTGCCACGTTTAGAAGCAAAGAATCAGAACAACAATCCTCCTCTAGAACACCATGGATTAGATCCCAGGTTACATGTTGTCTGAATGCTCTTGGTTGCAACTTTGAAATTTCTTCAGTACTCCAATGTGGCATGACTGCCTGCGGCCATCCAGAATATCCATCCAATGATTATCACAAGGCTGCCCACCTTTAGGTGCACATTCTTTTACTTCTCGCCCAATCGAACTCGAGTTCCCAAATTCTAGTGCAGAAGATCCCATCAGCTGATTAGCCAATCATTACTTTTGACATCAACAGGTTGCAGAAAACAAGAATTAAGCATGATCCTATATCGAAAATTTTTCTTATTTCTCATAATTCTCTTATATCAAGATCACTGAATTCTCTTAAAACAAACAAGCTCACATCCACCTACTATCGTTCAGCAGCAAACTGGTGCGACTCAGAAACATTGTAACATCTGCTGGCATTAAAAAAACTTCTTCCCTCACATGTTTCCCACAATTTCATGATTGATTTCTTTTGGGCTCAGGAGTGTTAATCAATTGAAACTTCAATCACAATCATGCAAATTGGATCAGCTGAAATGGGTTGTGCCTTCAAAGTAAGCCTAATGACAAGCTCCATATGTGGTAGCATCTATTACTCTTTATAGTTAGTGCAGTGCTATGATGCATGCCTCACGGATCAATTTTGTTATTTTGTTCAATTTTTTAGGTATTTCAGTTATGCTTGACTCTCTTTAAAGGTAAAATTTATTATCTTATTAGTATCCATTACATATTGGTATAATATATCAGGGCTCTGGTGTCGACTCCTGCTGCCCAATATGGGTGGGATCCCATGGCACACTCATGTCAGTCATACGGCACGAGATTCCCTTGGTCAGACAGATTTTCTTACATACTCGTAGCCAACAAGGAATGAGTCAAAAAGAATCATTTGATTTCTTTTGTCGATCACATGGGAAGGGGCCAAGGTTATAAAAGCTTGGGATCTTACCAAAAGCAGCAGCAAGCAGCAATGAGAGGCTACCAACGACAATCACGAGAGGTGGCAAGCAGTGGTGTGCAGCAATGAGCACCAGCTGGAGGCATCAAACTCTTTGGCCTCAGAGCAATGGCGCGTGGACAAGAATGTGTGCCCCACAATACGATGTTGAAACCATTTTCTTTCAGTCTAACACTGAAACTCATGCCAAAATTTTAAACCTTGTAATACACTATACTAATTTTGACAATAAGCTGAAAGGAAGGGTTTGGTATTGTGTTAAGATTTTGTTTAAAAGAGTGTATAATTTTTTTTTTTTTTCCATTCTAATTTGTAAGATGTAAGATGTAGGACCTAGAGATTAATTTTCTCCTCAGTAGAAAAACTACAAACATGCAAATTTTCTATTGCAAGTCCTAATCTTAAAAGTTTATGAAGCAACTAAAATATATGTTTTTCATTGTCACCCAATACAACATTGATGTCCAACCAAAAAGGATTGGATGTTTATTGAATCTTATTGTACAACGAGTTTAACAAAGATGTATTTGAACAAGGTGACAAATAAATTCATCTTGCTCCACAGGATTTTCTTGTATTGTCAAACGATATTGCTTTAAGTTAAAATAGTTGGACAGCCTTAGTTATACATTTTTACTTTTGAAACACAAAAAGAACACACACATCGAGAAGAGAGATGATCACCTTATCTTTCTCATATGTTTCTTTAGAAGCCATGCCATATTCTCTTGAAGTCTCTTGAAATCTCTTATCTGCCAAATCTTTCAACCTTTTTTGAACTTCAAAAGATTGGAGGTTGGATGAATGTTGTTGTCTGATATAGATTACATCCTTTCCTCCCATCTTAACACCAATAATAATATGAGTGCCAAATCTTTCAATAAACCTTGAAGAAAGAAAAATGGAAGTCATATCTCCTAAGAATGATATTGAAAGTCCAGTTCGAGCATGCTGCTATTTTGAATTGATATTAGTGTCTCCATGAATTGGAATATTAACATAAATAACTTGGCTTGAAATTAGAGCTATGACCCAGGAGAAAATTTTAAGTTATTTCCAGATAACATGAGTTATTTAATAATAAAAACTAACAACACTCACAAAGGGACACCAATAAGTTAATTTTAAGTGTGTAAATAAGTACTGGAGGATGAGCTAATAGAATAAGTATCTAGATATGTTTCTAAAATAACATGTCCTGAAAATTTTATCAAAAAGAGAAATAGATTTTTTTTAAAAAAAATCCTTTCAATATCTATATGCAACAGAACACTCTCTAACCTTGCCAAGGCAGCAGGGTCCCATGTTGATGGAACTGCTTGCGTAACATGATCAAGAAGTACAATCTGAGATTTTGATAATGCAAAAGTGTATAGGGTAATAAACCATCCATCAAATGCTAAAGTTTTCGTATTTGCTGCATCTTTCTGCCAACAACCTGTAAAGTCAAACATATTGTTGAAGAGACCAGATGGTATTTTGCCAGATAATGATAACTCCTGGTTGAATTGCTCGGACATCTGCATAAAGTTCAATACTCAGCTAACATAACAAAAAATTGTGTTTTTACATGAGCTGAAAACCAGATAAGGAAGTAAGCATGTGCAAAAATATCCTATGAAATATCCTAAGTCAGAGCAAGGTTTTACATCTTGATCCCAAATAATACTGGATTATGTCAACCAGTATCGACAAAAAAAATACAGCATGAAACATGTAGAACATTTCAGAATGGATTAGTAGTTTATACATTCCCATAGACATAATCGCCATTCTTTATTCAACCTTACTCTTAGCTCACTTAAAAAACACATATCCTTGACCATTTCCTTCAAGAAGATTATATCATTTAATTTTTATGATTTCATTTGTTTGCCCTACCAAACTGATACAATGTTCTAACAAAATTATGATGTTTGCAAACCTGACCCAACTTTCCATAAGAAGTCCTAGGCTTCAAAAATTTCAGAACTGATCCTTCTTAAGCTGCATACAGACTAGAAATGGAAGGAAATATGCTAAATGTATTCAATCTATAATGGTTGCTAATAAACTTGTATGTGATTTACATGGTAGCCTTTTAGTATAGCTTCTAAGCAATTAGAATTTGGCATTTAGAACAAAATAAGACATGGCATTTAGAATTCGGAATTTATTTAATAGCATGCAATTTGCATATGTAACTTGTTAAAGAATATTAAATAATTTCTTTCAGAATGGTTTTACACACAATTTTGACTACTTTAACCATGCATATTTCTTAGCTAACATAAAATCCAGACATGGCTGGCTTTATAGTCAATTTTCATCTTGATTACGTAAAGAAAGTAAGAAACCACAATCAACAAGGAGATAGATGGAAGATGAGGTCACACAAATGTTAACTTAGAAAAAGAAACAACAATCTACTATAAAAATACAACAATTTTTGAGTTACAACTACTAGTTACTGAATGCATTGATTTTCTGACATTGAACTCTGTAATATTATGTGAGTAGGAACACATGTCTTAAAAAACGTGTAATTATAGTTGTTGAATAGCCAATGCTAATGGTAGAGAAGGATCAACAAGTTGCAAAATTAAACATCAGGTAAAAACTGCACAAACTAATCAAAGACTTTGAACACCAAGTTAACATAAAGGAGTTTATATTTACAATGTGGACTCTGGATAGTACGATTTTACCTAAAAGATAAAAACAAACTCAAAACAGTAAAACCCCTTAAGCTCACAGCACATACACCAACTAACCCAAGATTTTGAACTCCAAGTTAACAAAAAGGAGTTTATATTTATAAGGAGGACTCTGGATAGCACGATTTACCTAAAAGATAAACAAGCTCAAAATAGTAAAACCTCTTAAGCTCACAGCACATACACCAACTAACCAAAGATTTTGAACTCCAAGTTAACATAAAGGAGTTTATACTTACAAGGTGGACTCCGAATAGCATAATTTACCTAAAAGATAAACAAACTCGACAGAAGCATACCTGTTGAAATGACAGAACGTCTGACCTGAAGCGTATCCTTTCTCCTTTGTCACACCTTATGGATTTAGGAACATCTGCGACAACCAACCCTCCGGGAAGGACGACATCGTGAGTCTGACTATGGTCAAGCTCAATCAAACATGAATTCGACGAGTCCCTCTTGCAGTGCTTCAAACGGATATCTGATGTTATGTCGTATCCTAGTCCAATAGCCTTAATCGCCTCATGAACTCCCGAGAGTGAAGTCTTGGGTGCCATTCTTTATCGTAACAATCACGCTCAAGTCGATGCCTTTTGCCGAATGCGAAGCCGATTTCGTCGCGCAGATTCAGTTTTTCTAGACCAATACTCCACGCAGAACTCCCCAACTCGCAAATCAGTAGCCAATCCTACACGGACACCAGAAAAAAAAAAAAATCTATCTATTTCGCGCTGTCAACCAAGATTTCTCCATGTATCCAATACCGAAGAGGCTTACCAGAGATTCTCTTCGCGGGATCTCCTTGATATTGAACTCCGATCCGGGAAGCTCCAGGACACTCTACGGCGCCCAGCAGCATCTTCTCAACATAGCCTCAAATCTGTGGGTTTTATCTAGGGTGGGCCTTGCCGTCGACTTCCGTAGCGCCGCATGATCCAAGGACCGGACGCGCTTGCGAATTCGTATTCCACATCGAAGATGGAGACAGCAGCGCCATTTCAGGGGCGGCGTTGGTCAAAGGGGCGTCGAACTGCTCCAGCGGGCGATCGCGGACATCTGTTGGCGTGGGACCGATGCGATTTTCCAGATTTACAAAAACGCAAAAAGACAAAATATATATATATATATATATATATATATATATATATATCCGAATTTAGATATAAATTAAGGGGTGTTTGGTAGACGGTTTTATGAGGCTAGAATGGAAATGAATTTTCACATTCTTGATGCTTGATAGACGAAAATCATATATGAATTTGATATCCCTAATTTTATAACTCAACCCTCCTAAATTATCGTTAAATTCATTTCCGCCTCCTAATTTTGAATGGAGGAAAATTTCTTATAAAATATAAAATAAAATCGCATATAGTAGATAGATTTAAGGGTAAAAATAAAATGGCAATTTTATAAATCATGAAAGGGCGTATTTTTTTAATAAATAAATAAATGGGTATCCCTCCCTCCTTTAGTTTTATTTTAAAATTATCCTTTAATTCAATATTATTATAGAAACTATCAGATGTCTTTTTATTACGTATATATAAGAGCACTTATAATATAATAGGGATATTTAGAGAAATATTTTTCTAAATATCTTCACCCATTGCATGTAATGGGGCTCACCAAAAGTGGGAAACTATTAAATTTTAATTTTTTGTTATTTTTTTTAATTTAATCAGAGTTTTGAAAAGTTAACGGGGAATGAAATATAGGAAAGTGAGATATTTGATAGGTGTAATTTATAAATATTTAGTTGGTGAAATATTTGATTGTAGGATTTGGGATATTTGAAAAGTGGAATATTTGAAAAGTGATGTGGAAGTGGAGCCCATAAATATTTGAGAGAAATATCCCTTCCTATTGTGGATGTTATAACAACTATCGAATATCTTCTACGAAGTGTAGAAGATACCCAGTAACTACTACAATATATTTACCGTGAGTTTAGGATTTAGAATTTACGTTTAGGATACCTGAACACTATTATTTTAAAATAGTTTCTATAATTTTTTTTTAAAGTTATTTTGATGTAGTTTAAATAATTTTAACCAAAATGATAAATATAATAATGTTTAGATATCTTAAATTTTAAATCTTAGATCCTAAACTTTAAACTCATATTAAATATGTTATAGTAGGTATCAAATAGCGTATACATACACATTATAGCAGCTATTGGGTAGTTTCTATATGGTATACATGGTAAATGTTAAACGCATTGTAAAGCTAATGAGTATCTTCTATACATTATAACAGCTATTGGGTGGCTTCAACACTATAATTTTAAATCTTAAATCATAAACTCATCTTAAACATGATATAATAGTTATCCGATAGCTTCTATACATTGTAGAAGTTACTTAATAGTTTTTACAATGATATTGAATTATAGAATAATTTTGGGATAAAATCATAAAAGAGATGCTCATTTAATTTTAATTTTAAATGGACACTTATCTAATGTATCTCATAATTTGAAATACTCTTTAGGTTTTTGTCATAAATTTAATATGATTTTTTTAGCCCCTCATTAATAAGAGTTTCATATACCAAATATCTTTTTATTATAAATGGTCTTTTCTAGCTGATTAAACTTTAATCCGATTAATTGATTGAGTAAATTTCTATTTAAAAATTAATTTTTAAAGTAATCATCTTTAATAAATTTAAA